>JAUMHF010000004.1:3988638-4019544 GCA_032359275.1 Microctenopoma steveboyesi | reverse complement strand
TAAAATAACCGCCCTCTCACAAACACCACTTATCAGGCTCATCGCGCAGCAGCAGCAGCAGCAGCAGCAGCAGCAGCTACACTAACATTAGTGTCGAATGTGACTTTAAATGCAAACACGTTCAAGCTGACTTGGTGTTCAGGCCGGGTCAGGCTGTGGAATCTGTGTGCTGCTCTTTACTGTATGTGCTGAACGAGAAGGGAGGACGCACAGAGGCCCTGTAGATGTGTGACCTCCAACGGCAAATAATGAAAGCTGTTCTGTGGCCTGTGGCGGGCGAAATGAAAAAAAGATGACGAAATGATATCATTGTTGCTTTTACATGTGTACATGTATCAGCAAATAGTGGCGTATTTCCACATCCAGCAGACACTTAGCATTAGCATTACTTCCGCTCTTTGTGTGCAATGGTGTCCTTTGAATAACAGCACCAAAATGGAAAATACTCTGTTTTATGGCTGGAAATTGTGATCCACAAGACAATCATTGTGTTGAAGCCCATTATGGTGTCATAGCACAGAACCAAATCTGTCCATGCTCACATTGATATTATTGATTGGTAAAGGAACTGTAAACTAATTTTCAGTAAACAGTTAGCGTGACTCGTGAACCGCCGCCTCCCGATCACGGTGCAGCATCTATAACCAGACTGACTTCAAGGTCGCTTCATGCCGACAGAAGCAGAGTGTCATTTTAGGAGCATCCTCCGTTTGCCAGGAAGTGAAGGGAAGAGCACACACGTGCTTCAGAAATCCATGCGCATTCAGCAACAATTGGATGTAGCGAAAAGTTAATAGAGAGGAGCAATAAAACTTAGAGGGGTGTATTAGCCTCTTTATTTAAATCAAAACCGCTGAGCAACTGAGATGTGAGAACTTTGTCAACCTTCACATCTAACGTCGTAAAGGCCTCAGCCTACGGCAGTCTGTTATGGCCTGTGTATCCCATCATGTCTGCTGAACCTGGCCACGTGAAGAGGTCAGCATCACCGTCAGCATCACGTGCATGAAGTTTGTGAAGTCAACAGAAATAATTGCATATTACCTGCGTCTATGGGTGAGAGACTGCAACATGAATATGAAGCCTATGTAGATGCCCTCTATAGAAGCCTGTAGATGGACCGATTCGCTGGCGTCCTGCTGACCTGAGCAGTAAAGAAAGAGGAAGGTAGAGCTCGCAGAGCGAAACCACACGTTGCCAAACTGCAGCTGAAGTGAGCCTCTCATCGACACTGCGTCTAATGCCAACAAGCCACAGCGTCACAGATGCTGGGGACATTTGGCAGATTTATGCCAACACGGACACGTCGCTCTTTGACAGAGGAGAGGGGAGGAGGGGAGTTCTGTTGGCTCGCAATGAGGGCCTGAGTGTCAGCAGGCTGTCAACCCCTCTGAGGGCGTTCAATGGACATCAGCGCACGGAGATGAGATGTGCTAACACTGCTGCAAAGACGAGAGAAGCTGTTATTAAGCTTAAACTCTTTTATCGCTTTCTCACACCTAAAGCAAAGGACATTATTATGGATTGAAGCAGTGGTTTCTAACTGTTCTGGGTTGTTTAACTTGAAGTGGAAGCAATGAAGCGCCTCACAGCCCATTTATTACACGTGTATTTATTACCGGCACCATGTGTAGTATATTGTAAATATTGTAAATATCGTAGGGGAGATGTCTCAGCCTGTAAAAATATAGACGTTAAAGCGTTTGAATACTGATATGCTGCAGTCATTTCCTCTGTGAGACAGTGCCATACCTGCCCTGGTCGGCTACTTCATAATAATCATCAGGTAAACCAATTTAAATGTCAGACGTTGGAAAACGCTGAGTAATCCTGACCTCATGTGACATTAACAGAGCAGCGTGAATGTTGACTGTCCTCTGATGGTACAGCTGATAAGTGTACGTTAGCTGCAGCAGTCTACTATCAGTGTCCGTTTGGAAGTGGTCATTAGTCAGCTACAAATACCTGGTAAGCATGTGTGCATACATGGTTAATACGTCTGATTCTGCCTCTAAGGAGGACGAAGGCGTTCAGTTACTCTTTATAACTTCTATGATGAGCAAGAAATACACATTTCTGCTACAGTACAGTTGAATTATCGCTGTAAAAACCATTGTTTTGGATTAGATGTTGCTGTGTAAGTGTCCTTGACCCGACATGTTCGTCTAGTACCAGCCTGAGTGTCATTTAAAGCCTGAACCCTCGTCAGCAGGATGGAGAATGGGACATAATAATTACAGTCTAGTGCTCTGTGATCACAGATGTTGATTTAATGACTGCTAGCTTTTATCTGTTTTGTGTCTATGTGAGTTTGTGTTCTGCAGCTGCGGAGGGAGCAAAATCAAACGTGTCTATGATGTGTAGCATTTTTCCTGTGATTGTTTTTGTAATATATTCTCTACCAATGGGCATCATGAGTATAAGCAACACACATACTGTGGACTTCTAGGTGCTCTGGCTCCTACAGGGTGACTCACACGTCATCACTATCAGTCAAATGCACACAAAAACACCCAGTTACCTATTTCTTGTTTGGACTGCAGTAACAGCTTTTGCCACTCTGAGCTCACCAGAGTTAGAGTGGACTCGCTGAACGGCCAGATGGTGCCACTCCACATCCTTCCTCCAGCAGGATATAAGAGACAGCCTCCCAATTACGTAGATCCAGACCATCGCTTGGATTTATACTTGCTGTTTCCTAGCTGCCACATCTGAATTACACCACGAAGAATTCAAGAGGAACTCAGGCAAAATTTAAAAAAGAAATTCTTTAATATTACCTTTTGGTCACGCCGACTGTACTTTGTATAAGACGAAGTCATTCTTTAGATTTAATCTCAACAACAACCACGATGACAACTCGTCTCCTAAGAGAGAAGGCCTCAGCGCGGCTTTAAAGTGGAGCTGTCCCTCTACAGAGGAAATCCTTCATGGAGGCACAGATGACTAACGGAATCAATAACTGCAGACAGGTATCATGTGTCTTCCAACTTTCCCTTCACTTAAATGAACTTGTCAATACCTTCTTGGTTCACTCTCTCCAGTGATTACCTACAAAAGCTTTAAACTCAGCACACACAATGCAGTTAGAGGACATGATTCAATATAATTACGCTCATCTGTGGGACAAGTCATTTTAGCAGCAGCAATGCAAATCAGTCTCTGGCCTTATTTCCAGCCTTCCTGTCTCTCTGGCAGCTGACGGCTTCCTGGGGCTGTGGGAGGATCAGAGGAACAGATGTCAGTTATTCATGAGGGCTCCCCATCACTGTGTTTCTCCTAGATCGGAATAAGATTGTCTGCTTCATCCATGTAACAACCAGCTCTTTCCTCTTTAATGTGACTCTGACTCTGATGCTTTGAGCTAAAACCTTTTATTCCACAGTGAGATTGGTCGTGTTTAGAAGACGGCAACGTGCCGAATGAGAAGAAAGAAATCCAGTAGGACTGTTTCTGTGGGAACATGAGGTGAGCAGGTGCAGTTACGTCAGGCAGGGAATCACCACATCTGTCAATCAGCAGAGCAGCTGGAGGGCTTCCCTTGTATCCCGGCGGGGTACACAGGAGTACATATGTAATATTAAAAAGCAGAGTGACTCACTGGTGCATAAATTGGACTATACTACCTTCTGCTTCCCCTATTTTAAAATATTTGTCTGCTCCCTAATATCTACATAATCTGGATTCTCACACAGATGTTGTAGTGTTGGTTAAAACTGTATTATAATATGTCTCTGATCATCTGGATGACAGACCTCCCCCGCAGCAGATTTTCACTTCAGATTCTAAAAACACTGCTCTACAAGTGGAAAAACTAAATGTATGTAAATGAGAACCTGGTGCATCCCAAGCAGGGAAATAAAAGGTAAAATGTAGAGGAAATGTACTCCTGTTTTTATGTACATGTACAGCAATCTGTCAGGTATGTGAAGAAACGTGGAGGACGGCAGCTACACCGCACAACATGACATCTCTATGACTCTGTTTAAGAACTGTAGATTTCTCTCTGGTATCTGAATGTGATGCAGGAGTGGGCCTCCTCACACGCTGCTCCAGTCAAGGCTGCAGGCTCACACGCTGACACAATCATAGCCAGCTGATCCAACCTTTTCCCCCCAAACTGATGTCGCCGTTTGCCGACTGCACTTTGTTGTTCTGCAGCTCATTACATTTAATTAAGTGATAATTTTAACCTCGATCACAGATATACAGATAACTTCTCCATTAGTGTGTCTGTTCGTGCAGCTAGAGTGCATGAGGTCACTCCCACTCTAAGGTCTGCTCTTTAACTTTTATCTTCTTCTCCTCTTCAGTCACCTTTCATTTCTCATAAACAAATTATACATAGAAACGTCTGTAACTGGGCAAAACAATTTCCCTCTGGGGAATTATAATAAAGTGTTTTGAATCTTGAAAATGTTTTTAGGCACACGGACACAAAATGCTATTTAAGACACCACTAAAAGCACAACCAATGTCTCTGAGGAATTTTAAGAATGCTTAAAACATTTTATTAGACAAGGTATGTCAGATTCTGACAAATTGTCGTGACACGGCTAAACACCGTTTAAGATTTGTTTAGAGAGAAGAAAAAGGCCAGAGCTTTTCATTAAAGCGCTTCTCTTTGCAGTGTGTAACGCACTCATCATTGTCATGCTCCCTTCTAAAGCCAGACAATGAAAGACTGGAGGGGAAGAGAAAGCAGTCTCCCATGGCACATTTTTAGGTTTCCAAAGCGATAGGATGACAAAAGAAATGCGGGGGGGCTCAACAACAGGGTTTTCATCCGTTACAGTTCCATCAGAGACTGCTCTTCTCCGGTGAATGTGAACACTTGTCTCTCTCCCTTTCTGTTTATTCAAATGTCCCATTTGTCACTGATTCGTCTTTTTATGTATTAACACATTTCTAACGTTTGCATCTTTTGTTCCTAAAGCTTCTGGTTTAATTTTAGATCGCTTTATGAAATTTCTGAAATGTCAGCTTTCCATTTTAGCAGCGCTCCTTGAAACATGTGATGAGGAGGCGGTGAGCATCTGTTATTTACACAATAACCAAAATCTGACTGCTGTACTTCAGCGATATGACAGCATATTCAGTAACGAGCCTAATGAGTCCGTTTAACAACTGAAATCACATTGAGTTGAAATAGCACTTGTTTCATTCATTCAGCAGGAGTGTGTTGGCTAGCTAGTGTCAAATACTATATGTTCGTTATATGTCATCGCTCATGTTTCCTTTTAATTGAATTAAATACTTGCTCTGTTTAAGCTCGTATAGAGCTTCTGTGTTCACATTAATCAATCACATTAATACGTACTGGCAAACGTGTCTGTCACTGGAATGTTTGGCTGATATCTCTGTTATGTTGACATATTTGTGGCTCGGTTGGGCAGCAGTTAGTCCACCGCGCAAAAATAACTGAATCTTCTCCATAACTTCTGGTGGATTTATATGTAAATATGTACAGGCACTCGTGACCCATCTTAATATCAATTCTCACACGTCTTAAACGTTTTTCTTTCCTAAATTTTACTGCGAGAGCTGCTCTAACAGATGAGGTCAGGTCAGTTTTACTTCCTCAGACTGTACTGCATTTAGGTGGAAGGTAGGTGGCGCTGTGCACAGATTACCCAGCACCATACATTGCACCAGTATATATATATATAGTTTATAGTTTTGCACAGTAGATCCTGCGTTGTCATTTCATCGTACTATGTTCGCTTGACTTGATGTCACAAATACATTAAACAAACAAATCAGTTAATGTACCCAGACAGGGGATTTCCTTTGCCGAAATATCGTACCTACAGCCAATCCTGTAGTACAGCATCATGAGTATTTCTTTGGATGGTTTAGGAAAAAATGCAATATTTCTCTAACCATAAACATAAGCACTTTTCTTTGCTAAACCCGACGTAGCACAAGATTATGGCTTCAACTGCATCACAACATGCTCGTATAGATTTAAAATAGTATTCTGAAGTTAGTGTGACTTTGTGTTCTGTTGTGTGTTAGTGCGTATTTCAGTCTTTCAGATGTTGGCGGTTTTGGAGGCCATCTTGAAATGAGTGACAAATGTTGACCAAGCATACACTTGACATATGATAAAATAAAAAGTTTAAAAGGTCAACCATGCAGAATTTCTCACTTTAAAAGTCTGCATATTTTCCATTTACTTTAAGCAAGAGACCGTTTTAACAAGCGCCTCTCTAGTCAAACAATGAAAAGAAATCATACAATACTGAGGTACAAAGTGTTCATATCTAACTTCAAAAGCAGCCTGCAGATAAAGTCTTTAAAGAAATGTGGAAAAAGTTATTTTCCTTCCTCCACCACCAATAGTTTTTATGTTTTCCATATTATTCTGAAGCCAAATTCATATCAGACACTTAAGATGCCATGAACTATGTGTTTCACATTGCATTGGTGAGTGAAATGGCTCTGTGAGTTGATTCAACATATAAAGTTGTTCTACCTTTCAGCTTACATCTGCTGCAGTCTAAGTACAACCCAGGTGCAGACCGACACAAACGTGTGTTAGATTTAAGGCACCGAGAGACTTAAAATAACTGGTGCTGAAAATGGTTGACATTGCAGAGAGAGATAAAGTAAACAGAAACGAGAAGATGCAGTGGCGATAGGACGAAGGTTAAAGAAAGGAGACAGGGTGTCAGGAATGAGAATTCTTCTAAAGCGATGATAGACCTCTCCAAGGTCACGGACAGGCCACAGTCAAATCTATCCATTTACCCGCGAGAGTCCCAGGGGCTGATGATACTGGTGGGCATTTGAAACAGAGCTGCAGTAACAGCTTTGAGGTTAATCACCGCTTTAAGAGAACATTATCTGCTCCTGTGCAGGCTGATGTGGTGATGGGGAATGAATGTGGTGCTGTGTGGCTGCTGCCTGGCAACATGACAAAGATGCAGCAATGGCACAGTCACCCCCTCCCATAAGAAAAGAGGGACAAATTAAAAGGCATAAATCATTGTTACAGAAAGAGATAAATCACTTCTTCTTGGCTTGAGTCTATATCTGTTTATGGCATGATGTGTGTGTGTGTGTGTGTGTGTGTGTGTGTGTGACACCTACGTGATTGAGTGCTGCAAATGAGACGGGATGTTACCCCGTGGTGTCCCCCCCAGAGAGTGGTGCACATGCTGCTTCAGCATCACTCCAATCAGTTTGTCACTACTGTGACTAATCTGATTTGTCCCCGTATGGGAGGAATCCGTTTGATCACGCGCGACTCCAGAGAGACAAATCCTCCAAAACATTTTATTGTGTTGTTACACAATAAGAAGAAACAAAAGGTAGACTCACACATATCAGGTGGCCACGAAGACACATGGACGTGCAGAAAGCATTCTGTGTCCGCCCCTGGCTATTGACAGTGTGCAGGCATGAAACAGGATTTCCTCAACACTCTGGACACTATTGCTTTTACTTTGAGTCCAATAAACGAACTTAAAACACTTCCCTTTACAACAAGCATGGTGTAGACATCTCACCATGTTGCTAAATGAAGAATGCAAGTCAAGCTTCATATTAACATAAATTTTCTCCTTGCAAGGAACAGTGAGTCTTTCTCGGTGTCCATCTGTAAGAAGGCCGTCTGCAGCAATTTATCCAGATGGCAGATTACAAGCAAGGTCACATGCACGCAGACAAACACCGAGGATCTTAATGAAATCATTGTTCATTGCTGGAAAAAATATTTTCACAAGGGAATATTGCTGTTTTGGTAAAAATCTGCAATGTGAATGAAAGTATAACGTTCATAATATCATAATGAAGTAAAAAAGGTCACACTGTGTTAGGAAGCAGCAACGAGAGCTACTAAATACAGATGAACAGAAACTGAGCAAAGAAATATCAATTTAGATTTCTAGCACCTCAAGGTTATAAGAGAAGTGTATGAGAAATGTTAACCAACATTAGAAAATTCACACCTGTCGAATTCAAAATGTCGTTTTAAGAACGAAATGTAATGTTAGCTGACAACACTGCATCAAATAAGATGTTCCAGCATCACTTAAACCTCAGATACTGATCTGTTGGACGCGTGAACGTCCTTAAAAACAGTTGTTGACATGCATGTACAGACACTGACACCTGTTTGAGTGGCTCTGGCACATTTACACATTCTGTGTCTACGAGAGAGAGAAAAAAGTAAAGTTATGGGTCAGAAAAGCAAAAAACAATACACCTGTCTCAAAATCCATTGTTAAAATAAAAGAAATATACAAGATAATAAATAAATGCATTATTTAAAATAAAGTGCATTTTATTCAGTGACAGCGTTGTCTGTGTGTAATAAAACAAACTGGATGAGACTCAGAGGAAGTGACACTGTGCTCAGATTGTCCTCACACAGTAGGGATGTGTTTCAGGTTCACATTTGTGTAAGTTACACTAGCTACGTGATTTTTTTTTACGTTGTGCAATTTCAACAGCTGGCTAAATAAAAAAAATCCCATATTTTTAGATTTCACTGTTGCTAAACTAATGACTAGAAAGGGCAGAGAAATGGCTTCGACTTTCATTCTCTGTTCATCATTCTTTTACCATGCTGTTTTATTCACAATGAAGCATAAACCAATACGTCAAAAAACAAACAACCCAAAGCAAGAACTCCCGTAGCAAACAGCACAGCTGTTTTCTCCCTATGCACAGCTAAGTCAGCTGTCTCAACCTGGAACCTGCCATCTGCCCAGGTACCCACAGGGGTGAACGACCAGGTGTCAAAATCAAGCAATTTAGCAAAAGTCAAACATTTTCCAACTCTATTATTTTGATCAGTAATTGTTGGAATGGAATCTAAAACCTTGAGTCTCAATAATGTGGGACAGCAGAGGTGGCATCTCTTTTTATAGGGCGTTAACTAACACGTATTAAGCTGTTTAACAGCTGAATGACATTTCAACAGAAAAGCTGTGAAACATTTTGCTTTGTCTTAAGGTGTGTGTTGAATCATTTCACCACAAATTGACTTTAATGTTGTCAAAAGAGAAAATAACACATAACAAAGTGGCTTATTTAATGGATATTGACTCTTTTTTTGTGTTGTTGACTTAATTACGGAGGGAGGGGCGGACACTGCCATGATGCGCCTAGAACTGATGAAGAACACAATCTTATGTTCTGACCAGCAGGTTGTTTATCTGCGCCCTGCTAAATGAAACGTACAATAGAGCAGAAGTAGAGATCAGTGTAGATACGTCATGTGTTCAACACTGCAAGAAACATTGTTCTTCCAAATGACACCCACCCTTCCCCCACACTCAGCAGGATGTAGCTAAAGGACAAGTGCTGAGATGAGATGTGAGTAGGTTTGCCATGAAGCGGGAAAAAATATCCATCCTTCCGGCTTTTCTGATTATTTGAATACCTACAGAGGGCCACTTGGTAATAAGGTCTTTGGGTAATGAGAACAGAACCTGAACGTTGGCTGTGGAGGTGCAGTGAAAGTTACTTAAGCCATAGGAGCTCTACTGGGAATTACAGTACAGGTCAGTATACAGTTAACGAGCTAACAAGATGAGATGGACACCGCTTTTATGGTGATTTATGAGAAGAGACGCCCTTGTCCAACAAGGTCGGTGGCTATGGGTGAAGTGATTTCCACAGACGAGACTGTCCACATTTTCAATTTCTACTAAAGAATGTACGGCTGAAAAGAGGACGCTGTGAGCTTTCAGTGCCCAACAACGACACGCATCTCTGGAAAGAGACGTTAGAGGAGACTTCCCTTAATTAAATGTCACTGCTTAAATGAGTCTCACTGACATTCACGTGTTTAGTGCCGCGAAACAAAGGCAAACAAACGATTCATTCGCATGTTGCCCTCACCCTTGAAAAGCATTGCATTAGGACACTGAAGCTTAAACATATACATCTTCTAACAGTTTCAACTTTACGATGGTACGATCTTGGTATATGTTCAACTTTTTGTGCTTGAAGCTTTTCTTTTTTCTTACCAAGCTCACATGCTCAACAATCTCACCTAAATGACTTGTTCTAATTAATTATTGCAGAATTGACATGTACTTCACTTTATGTGTTTTGAATCATAAGAATTTACATTTCCATGTGAACTGTGCCAGACAAGAAGCTTCTTTTCTTGCTTCAATCTTCCATAAGTCAAGCAGGAAAAACTATTTACCAAGCAAATCTGATTCTTATCAAAGAACAAGGTCAAAGATAAAGGTCCCTGACAGAGAGTTTCTACTATTCCTCTGCCAAAGTCGAACTGTATCATGAGTCATTGTGGCTAGAGTGTTACGTTTAGGGTGCATGTGTGTGTGTGTGTGTGTGTGTGTGTTGTCCTGCTATGTTTTGAAGAAAAGGCCATTAATTAAAGCTCTCATCCCTCCTGCACCCTGGTGAAGGTTAAAAGGCTCTGAAAACAGACGAAAAATAATCAGAGCTAAACAAACTCCCCTGGACCTACAGTAGAGTACAGTGTGCTTTCTCTAATTTCCCCAGGCAGCACAAGGCTTTCAAACTCACATAAAAAAAGTGTTTTGCCAAACATCTGACCCATCTGTGTTAACTCCTGTAACACGCGATAATCTTCCCAGCTCCTTCATCTTTCCCCTGACCTTTGTCTTTAATCGCTGAATTCACAGTGCTTTATTTACTTTACAGTCAAAGGTGCCAGATAAAATATTATACTGTAAAACCACCATTTATCAAAATCTGAAACAGTCGCACAGAATATTTAGCTTTCAACTACTTTATTTTTACGTTGTTATTGACGCAATATAAATGCAACAATTCTCAGCGTAGTTTGTCCTAATAAATCATCAATAATAATTATAATAAATACAATAAAATGCATTATATTAACACAGTTAAACATTGTTTTTTAAACCAGTTTAAGTAGAGACCGTAAGAAGTTTTCTTTCCGCATAAAGTGGCTTCATACTGAGCATGTTCTCAGCAAGAGAAAAGAAACTCTTCAGCCGACCTCCTCCTCCTCTCCTGTGATTCTCAAACCCAAACAGTGGACTAGCCAAGCAGCAGCTCCGAAGCAATATATCCTACAGAGCTTTGTCAACTAGCCAAACATATTTTTCTTTGGACAACCTCCATTAGCTATAAAAAAACACCACTTTCCAGACTCGGTCATCCCAGACTATATTTAGCTTTTCAAAAAGGCCAGGCGGCATTAGATCTCAAACAAAAGCTGCTTGGCTTTCAGACTGGCTGACCTTTTTGTGCAGACTGTAAAAGTAGTGGGTGAAGTATTGAGTGTTACGTCTCCTTCCTTTGCTTGACCTTAGAGGAAAACATTCTGTGGAAATAAATGATTTTAACCCAGGTTATTGGGCCTGACTCACTACACCTCACAAACCCCTCATCTAAAAGCCTCTCCAACCTCTACACCTTAACATTTAATGTCACAAGAATCTCCCCAAAGGAATGAATGAAGTATCAATGAATATTATTATCAATACGTTGGTGACAACACCATGTGTTAGAAGAGGTGAGAAAAAATAAATGCAGCATGAATTATAAATACTTGATTTTTTGTCTTTTGAAAGAAACAGCGTAGGTTTTTAAATTTCAGCCACACTGAAGATAATGGTCTGATACGGCTAAAGGTGAGTCAGTAGCTTCAGCCAGAACAGTCCTACTGGAGAGAGGCGATTCATTCAGCATCAGTTCTCTCTATTCTGCTGTTCGCCTGCTGCAGATTTGGGCTGAAACAGATATTTGAACTAGGTCCAGAAAAGCTGGAAAAATACCACATCTAGTGTAACATAAGACATTCTGTAGAAAAAAAGTTGCCCTTTAAACATAAAAATCTCTTAAATACTGTTAAATACTAAAATAATGTTTGTGTTTTATGTTGAATTAAATACACAAATCACTATCTGCATCTTTGCAGCAGGGCAGGTGTCTGTACTTCTACCGCTGATCTGTGGAAACTTTTTGAATTTAAGATCTTCTTAGTATGGAAAGAATAGCAGATACATTTAAATGAAAAATGAGCTGTAGTGTGAGACGCTCGCTCTACTGGCACACGTGCTCATCTTTTTGTACGTCTGATCTCTACATTTTCACATCCATTACGGTTTATGTGCATTAAAAAAACAGCACATTTCATATTTCAGAAGAACACAGCACTTCTGTATTATCTGGAAATGATGTCCTAGGCGTGCTTAAAGTACCGGAGAAAATCTAAATCTGGTTACCTCATCCCGTGACAGCTGTTTAATGGGCAGGCGAGTTCATCCCCGTGTCTGTGATCACCAGTCTCACACACACGACTTTGATCACTTACAGGCTCACAGCCCCTATCTACACCAAGATGAATGACTTTTTTGCAGCATTAATGGGCACATAAGGGATGATGGCCATCTAATTTAAGCAGCTCCAGCGGAGATCTAGCTCCCTGCAAGTACAGCGAATTGATCGTAGATCAAAAACAGCGTGCTATTGAACAGGCTCAGATGGAGGCAACTCCACCCGAGAGAGAAAGAGTGAGACAGGATGGAGTAGCTTGTGCTGTCCCGAGCTGAAGAAACACCCTGTATTATTGATTATTCAGCTGGGGAATTCCAGGTTGAAGCAGGGCGAGAGTGCACACGGGAAGCAATGGGATCCTGTGCCAAAAATAAAACAAACACACACTTTATCAACTCTCTAGTTTAGCCGTCATCAGAGGCAGTGTTTGCACTCCTGAGATCAGAGAGGTGCAGGGAAAATAAAAGCCTCTTCTCTGGGCGAGGCTCTGGGTACATTAGGCCTGTCGCTCACCTGCTCTTGCCCTGCAGAGACAGAGTGTGCTGCACAGGCGAGCTCTGTAGGCTCAAGAACAATAGAGAGGGAACATCTCACCTTTGAAAGACACCATGGGAACAGAACAAGTGACGGGAAAGTCTGGACGAGCTGTGAACATGGCACGCGTGCAGGAAAATGTGGATGCAGGAGCACATCATTAATGCACAGAGTAAAAGGCCAGAGAAGAGCACGTGCTATTCTGGTTCCCATTCAAATCCAGTTCTTTTTTTATGTGCCTTGTTGCTCTGTGGTTTGAATCCAGCGGTGACGTGCTAGCTAAAAGTTCCTCTTCTGTCAGGAGATAAAATGTTAGGCTAGCAGGTAAAAACTATTATATCCAAGGATCCTTTAAACATACACAATAAATAGTATGAGATGGAAACACTGAGTAAAAAAAACACATTTAAAGTTCTTCTTTATTCTTTATTTTCTTTTTTTTATCCACATGTTATTGCTATTTATGACGCCCCATCACGTGTGGCGTTGGGAAAAGCCCCGTTTCTTGGTGTAAAATTTTGTCTGTGGACTTTTTACACTGGCACCTTTACACGAGCCGTCTCTTCGCTCCTCAGCTGCTTCCCCTCTCACGTCCCTTCTACCTGTCACAGGTTAGACCGCTACTCTTCAGTTAAACACAAAATCTTGACACATTCATTTACCGTTAACGTAACTACGCCAGCTCCTGGATGGATGAACACATTTATCATTTCATTGTTATTTTTCATCTGCCAAACTGCTGTTAATTCAGAAGATATTCAGTATACTGAATATAATTTTCATTATTTAATATAAAGATTATTTTCTTGATTCATTATAAACGTGAGACATCAGCTCAAAATGTTCAAAATAACATTAAATTGTTATCACTTAGAAACAGACTGAAACTATTAGTCGTTATCAAAATAGTTCATTGTGCTACATGCACAAAAAGATAATAATATGCATGTAGTGCAACGATGTTGGCTTAAACAGAGAAGCAGAGAGAGAAAATCTGACTCCTCAGTCAGACAGGTGTAGTCCAAAGCTGTCACGGCCCTTAGCTCACAGAGATCTTCGCTCTGTTCCTGAAATGTTTCTCAAAACTGAGTAACATAAACATAATCCAAAATGCCTTTGGCTATTCTGCATTTTTTCATTCTGACAAAACCAAAGCAGCGCAAAACATTCAAAAACATTCAGCACTGATAATATAAAGACATAATACACAAACGGATGTGTATCAATCCAAAACTCTTCCCCCCTTCTCTGACTTTCTTGTTCTTTTCTTTTCTCATCTTGTCTCATCAGGTGCTTTACAGAAGACAGGGCTTTTCCCAACATCACCAACCCTTTCGTATGCCGCTCTCTATTTCCACAACAGAAGAAACATCATACAAAATAATGTTTGAATGATGGCCACAAGCAAAAATAAAACGTGTTCCCTCATTGGATACTAGGTTAACAGTGCGAGACCTGCTACATGTATTCTGCTTAACATTCTAGTCACTAAAAAGAAAATTGATTCGTTAAATTTATTACAAAAATACTAATTAAGTCTATTTCTATTCTATATAGATTATTTTTCATTAACTGGCTATATCTTTACTGTGTCACAAGTGGCCGGAATAATTAAAGGTCCCGGAATGGAGCCCAGTGCAAATATATGAGGGTCTGACAGTAAGTATTGCATTAAAAGTTGATTGAAGAACAGAGTTAAAGGTCTCCAGGGAGCCCTCGGCTCATCCCCCTAACTCCGCTGTGGGACATTAGTGTCCTCCTGGCTGCTGTCCAGCAGCTCATCTTCAGAAAAGCTGATGTGAAGACAGGTATCATTCATAGGAGAGGAGAAGGGCAGCGAGCGATCAGAGATGTCCGGCTGTGACGCGGGGGCCGGGTGTTCAGGAAGATACGACTCACCTCTCTCCTCTAGGGGACTTTCCCGCCCGCTGGAGGCTGGTAAAAATGTTCCACGCTCCGCGAACAGGTCGTCGTCGTCACGCAGCGGCGACAGCAGCGACTTGGTCTCAGAGCGGACGCCCGAGTCGTCGCTGGCCGAACAGGAGCTGCTCTCGCCGTTGCTGAGGGAGTTGAAATCAGCGGACGACAGCGAGCTGGGGGTGATGTCTGGGAAAGAGAGGCTGCTGCTGCGGCTGGGGGCCGCATCATTAGCACCAACTTCTCCAGGTGTGGACACGGCTGTGACGTCTGACCCCGGGGACAAGGTCCTGCTGGCTCTCTTGCGGTTTAGGGAGGGTGGAGGAGGGTCAAGTTTGGGAATTACCTGTTTGCACCTGCAGATGAACAACAGAGGGACTGGTTAGAACAGTCTGACAAAAACCCTTTATCAGGGAACACTGAGAATGTCACAGTGCGTCCATTTTTATCAGCCACATGTTGCTCATTTATAGGAAGCATGATTTCTCTCTAGCGAGGAGAACAGCTTTCCTGCCCATCAGTCACATTATACCCCATTAACCTGAGCACACTGTGATGTAAGCTGTTACTGCTACACATGACAGTAACTCCCTCCTTCTCTCTGGCTCCCTGTTGTTTCCATTGTCTAGGGGCTTATCTACACCCCACAGCTCCCCTGCAGAGAGAAACGAGGGACAGGGAAAGAAAGAGAGCCAAAGAAAAGGGATTGGGGGCAAGGAAGCGCGAATCGTTCTGCAGGCATTCCCCTCCTCGTACACATACACATGCACGCACTAGAAATAGCTACGTTGCAGCGTGCCAGATAGTACCTCAGCAATGTCAAGCAACAGTGGGCACAACCACACGAAATCATGGCACACCTGCTAACGAGCCTCCCTGACTCCTCCTCTCTGCGCTTTACTGGTGGCTGCTAGTTCGCTCGCCTGCGACGTTCAGGCTGTGGGTGAATTCTGGCCACAGTAACACATTTATGTGATTTGCTGATGTATTTACCGTCTCTGCTTCTTTACAAGGATGCTGCTGACGACAATAGTAACAACAGATCAGTTGTGATGGTGCTGGAACCATCTCCAGACATAATTATACACTACGTCTCAAAATAACAAACACAGAACTGTAGGCTGAACTATACTGTTTCCTTCTGGTTCTGAGTGTAATATTTCAAGAGCTACTGAATGGATTGCAAACTAAATGTGAAATACATGAATTTATATTTATATTTATAAGCTTAAAGGACAAATTCTTTCCTTTATTAATATTAATAGAATAAAAACTATAATAACAAAAAATAACAATAACAGTGGAAGTGGAGGAAGCCTTATGAAGAGCAACAGTCTGTCTGTTCTTCCAGGACAGACAGACTGATTGCACATATAATTTATCCCAGAAACAAAGGCCAGCTAACAAGTAACTGTGCAACGAAAAAATATATGAGCTGAAAACACAGACAAACATTTCCATGCACATACATGTTTGTCCTCACGAGCAGACAAATGTCTGTGTGAAAGATGCGACACAAACACTTTTCTGTGATTTTGCTCTGAAAGACTTTTCACTGCGCCTGGAGATGAAGAGGATGAAGAGGACTTTCGTTCGAGAGTGCGCTCGCTGACAGAGTGGCCCACATACTTCTCCTGCGTTCTCCCCGGGGGTGATCTTTGTGGTTTACACAGACAAATAATTCAGTTCAAAGTTGGGTTTCTGCTGTTATTTCATGTGGTATTTTTTGAATGTGTGTTGCCAAGCGTTGGGGATGAATTTACATTTGGATGAAGAAGCAGTCTGCCTCCCCCCATCTCTGCTCTCATTACCATAACTTTGACTCAGCACTCCTCTTTTCTGTCACATTGATTCCTCTCTGCGCCTCACAGCTCTATCGCTCTCTTGGTTGCTTTTTTTCTCCATTTGCCTACCTCTCCTTTTATTACTTCACCTATCTTGCTCTTTTCAGCCTACCTGCCATCAGTTTAAGTTGGAAATTCTGTCATACAGCTTAAAAAACAAAACAACATCAACTCCATGAAACTATTATTACATTTGTACAATTTTTGCACCAACATTTGTAGCAGCTCTGTGAGCAAAGATGAAGAATCTCAAACTTTAAGCTGTTAAGTAGTTGTTTTTTGATATTTAGATGACTTGCTTAGGCTGATTTTTTTTTATTTTTAAGCCCCCTGAACTTTTAAATAAATACATAGAATAAATAATATTCTGTCAACGTGAAGTTAATTCCACTCGGAGCTATTTCAGCAGCATATTCCTCTCTTATGTGCACAGAGCAGAAAAGCTATAGACTGGTCCCAGACTTTTCTCAATGATTTGTACTCAAATCTTCCACATTATACCGTGAATGTGCAGCATAAGCTCTCTGGGCATTAGCATAAGCGCTCTAGATGATTAGAAGCTTGTTCAAGTCATGGCAGCTTACATACATTTCATACAACTGGTAAGGAAGAATATTTGAAAGCCTAATTCCCACCAGCTACTGCTTTCCGTTTCATGAGGAACTCGGTTTGTAATAAAGTACTAGTAGTAATCCGCCACACTGTCCAGGTTCTAGAGTTTTCAACATTTGCCACGTGCTGTAAATTGTTTGTTGTTTGACTTGTTTTTCTGCTTGTGAATAATAGGATTCCAATAACCTGTTATTTATTTAAAGACTACTTGTGTTCGTTATTACCGGCCACAAAATCCAGTGTTTATTTCCTTAGTTTCCTTCTTACTGGCTGCTAGTCATAAACATGCAGCATTACAGTCCGCGAGTCCTCTGACGCCATGTGCCTGAGGCTGGGTTTATTACATTTTCCATTTGGTAAGACTGAGCAAAGCAAAACACACACTGAGATGTGGCACAAATGCCACCATAGCACAGTCGGTGTAGGACAGGAACACTGAAGAGCACTCTTCCCTTCCGTCTCCGCTCTGACAGTTTTACTGTTCAAGCTGAACCTCCACTGACAAAATAATGACAAGAACATGTCTCCTTGTCTGACTGGACTCGTCTCTAGTCCAGCACCAGTGCAGAAAACACAGACAGTCCTACAGTGTGATTAGCTTGATGATAATGCGATTTTAAATCTGACAGAATAACACTACCGTGTAAATGGAGAATATGCAGTCGTTATACACACAACCCACACACGCCCACTCCCATGCTACTTCTACATGCTTGTTGTCATGAGTAATACTCACATAAAGAGAGAAGAAGGGGCAGAAAGGAAGGGAAGAGGAGGAGGAGAGGAAGGGGCGATGGCAGAGAGCTCCCCAGGCTCCTAGGGAGAGGCAGGCTGGTGCAGCAGACGATGGAAGGAACAGAGATGGGACAGGATGATGGGTGGGCATGTGGGTCTACGGCAGGGGCTGATGGTTGGGAATTTAGCAGACTGACATGAAAATGAGGAATGTTTAGATGAGGAAGAGGAAGAGTAGGAGCGGGTCCTCACACCTGTACCAAAAAAAGGCAACAGTTAGACTATGACGGATCAGGGAGCTCTATAAGGGACTCAAACTAGTCCACATCAGTGATTCGCTTGGCCGGATTTGTACATTTCCAACGTTTGTAACTTGTTATATTGTTCAGAAAGGTTCCACATCAGACACAGAGACACTGTAAGTGTGTTGACTGCATGAAAACAACATTGTCCAGAAACAAGACTTACTGAAATGAAACATTATGGGACTCCAAGGTTCTCACCTTCATCCAAATTTAGTGTGTAAGGATAGAGGCTGCTGTATTTAGAGTGATTTAACATCTTAAATGTTCACATTTTAAAGATTTGACTGGAAAGTGTGACCATTTAATAGCATCTTTTCTTTCCTTTGAGATAAATCCAATAAGGGGATAAGATTTTTTTTACTCCGCTGTGCTGCAGAGGCTTTCATATTCTTGGGTTAATTAAACGCCCTGAAATGAAAACAAATGTAGAGACGACCAAAGCAACAGAGGTGTTTCAGATGTTCAAGCAAACACCCCCCCCCCCCCGTTGCGTCTGCAGCGCACGTGACTCATAAACTCACCAGGCTTATTTAATTCACTGCTCAATGATGAGAGGAAAACGGCCAATCGAGGGATAGCGTGAAAAAGTATCAACAGCTGGAGCTCTGTTAATCAAGATAAAGATAAATAAAAGGAAGCAGTAAGACGTAAGACACAAAGCTACAGTGTCGTGCTTTTGTAACGTTAATTATAACATATTTTGTATCGTTCTGCTTGTTGATGCTGCTGATTGTCACCTTAACAGTCAGACCGGAGGAACCGGGAATCAAGCCACTGACCCTGAGAGTCATACACAGATGGACAAACGGAAGAGTCAGCAAGTCATCTGTCAGACCTTAAAATTCAAGCAGAGCAGCCCTGTGTCAAACATTATCCAGGGGCTGAGAGGCCACCTTGCAGGTGTCACTCAGTCTGACACAAACCACTAAAAACACACAAATCTCTGAGCAACAGTGTGTAAATCCAGCTGACTGAATCAGCTCCAACCTAATGCCTGGAGACATCCTCCATTACACTCGCATCACATTGCTGCAATCAAATTACCGAGCAACGAGGCTGCTGGTACAACTCTGACCCAGACGATAACGCTGATGGCGAGGAAATAAACCCCCCCAAAAAAAGAGGAAAAAAAATGATGGAGAGGAAGGGAAGATCACGAGATAGTTCAGGAAATGTAATTATGCAACATTGGATGCTGTCAGACAGAACAAGTGTAAGGACGTGCAGTGCATCTCATGGCATGACTCACGTGAATTAAGCATAGCTGGGTCATTACCCACCACCACGGGACTGTTGTTGCTCCGCGGGGGCAAACTGCAGTTATTCCCAGAGGATGTTGATCCTACTACTGTTCCTGGTTGACTTTATTTACACGGTTCCAACGTGTAGATATGACACTGTATATAAATGTGCACTAGCAACAAATTTGATTGAGTCGAACCGAAGCTCCGAGCAGCAAACGGCAGTAATGTTACTACGGACATGTTGGTAATTTGAGCTCAAATCTGGGCTCAGAGTTGGTAGCAGGGTGGTTTTCATGTGCGTCACATAAAGAGGTTGATGACTCTGACTGCTGCGGAGCACACAGTCAGTCGTTCTGGCAAAAACATGTATTTTAAGTCAACTACTACATCCTGTTTTGATATCTTCTGTTGTGTGTAAAACATGACTCATTATGTGGTGAGATAGTTAGCTTTCATGTCATCAAACGTTGAGCGAGCGGCGCCAGTTGGAAAGTGCATGCGGCCGTGGTGCATGCTGGACAAAAGCGGCGGCGTGATTTAAAGCTTAACTGCCCTAATAACGTGAAGTGAATGCATTCCATCACTCCGCATGACCGGCGCTAGACCCCAGGGGGAGGTCAGCTCAGGCACAATGAGGAAAGAGAGGAGAAGGAGAACAAGGTGGTGAGAGGGGATGGCGGAGGAGTATCTGTCCACATAAAACAAGGCCACTCAGGCTGTAAACATCGATTCACTGGGGAAATCCAGAAACACAAGCAAATGGGAGCAATAAAATTTATCGTGCAACGGGGGGGAGCAGATGTAGAAGTCTGACTAGCAGGGGTAGTGCAAAGGTGCTGGATGGGAGAAGCACAGGAAGCAAAGGTTCCATTTTTTTGGCCATGTTTCATGTTATAGAAGGTAAATGAAGAGATGGAGTTGGGTCACATTAGCTGTTAGTTCACACACAACTCTAAACATGCAAAGGTCAAAGTTGCTACTTCGCCCGACTGCTGGACGCATTCTGTCCATATGTGTGCAGCCATAACCAGATTTTTCATCATTGTTATTCGCCACTTGTGTATAAGCTGATCATAAAATTTTATGATTGCTATTTACATAAAGATGGTGTCACTTAGGCGAGGAGGCAAAGCCAGTAAACGGAGGGGGGGGGGGGGGGCAGAGAGATGCGAGTCACTTCAGAGACAGAGAAACACCCTGGTGGTGTGTTTTTAAGCTACTGCATCCTTTCTGGAGGTTCTGGGACAGAGAGGAGAGGATGTGGTGTGGCAGAGTGTGTGAATCCGGCTGGGCTGCACGCTGACAAACACACACACAGACACACACAGACCAACAAGGCAGACACACAAATGACACTAAAACATGACAGGCATGCCAAACATGCCACACACTGCTGAGTCGGCTCCGAGTCATTTCTCTCTCTGAGTGTTCAGAAATCACTGTCAACGTTCTCCTCGTACAGCTGATCGTGGATCGCTTTCAGGGAGAGACAGCGAGAGGAGAGACAGATGAGAGGAGGAGGGGAATAAAAGGAAAGGGGCTGGAGTGTTTGCTCTGTTTGTTCTCATGTAGCAAAGGTTTGAATGCGCTTTCATTAAAGGTGGACTTAAAGGCCGTTTAAAAGCTCATTACTTGCTGTGGGTCCATATATGCATTCCAGGCTTCCTGTGGGCGAGTAGGAAAAGCCCTTCACAGGATAACAACGCCACCATCGCTCGTACGCTGTGATCGCCACAAAAACTCTTCTTCTTTGTTTGTCTAACCTCGGGCCTTTAATCCTCCTGATTACAGTCACAATTCCATTAGCTTGAGGCTGTTTCTGCTGAGCTGAGCTATTCCCTACTAATAATACTTAGAGCTGCAGTGTGTGTGTGTGTGTGTGTGTGCGTAGCCTAGTTCACATTGAACGAATAATTATTCAGTTTGCCACTAAACGATTTGACTTGCAGCATCCACCTGTTCCTTTTTGCCTTTATTTGCACGAGATGATCAACATCTCAGCCACTTTGTTGTGATGAAACATCCACATGTCCGAAACATCCAAATACATGGGTTTGTGTGACGGCACAGTACAGTAAACAAATATTATTATCCGCTCCGTGCATCTTACTTTTCATCCATGTTGCCGGAGTTCCTCAGTGTAAATGGGACAATCTCGTTGCAGGAGTCCTCGGCTCTGTCTGCGGTCCCGTTGGCCCTGCTGAAGAGGTCCAGATCTCCATTTGCTGACACAGCTGGTTTGCTGCTGTTCTCCAAGTTGAGCAGGTTGAGGTAGGACTCAGCACAGTCCACCTGGTCGGGGGAGAGGGGTGAGGTTTGGCAAGGCCACACAGATGTGGATGTAATGAGCTGGTCCAAGGTCTGGCTGTAGTGATTCTTCAGGTACAGAGACAGGGACTTTGTTGAGCTGCAGGATGAGTGACCGTCTGGAACACAAAACACACAAAAGACAAAATGCTAAAGCAACAAGTAACAGAGGGAGAGAGACAACAGAGTAAAACAGTCTCTCCATGTCATGTTCAACAGAATCATGTGATTTGCTATTAATTTAGTGAATGGGCGTTATTGTTACGCAGAGCTTTGAATGGGAGATTAAAGAGGAGCTTGTTGTTTTAATTACCAGGATTATAATCATGCACTTATTACATCGTTTAATTTGCCGAGAATTACGGTCAATGACCAACAATTTAAAAAAGGAATCTCATCCCCAGCAGCAAATGTTATCATGCCAAAATGTTATGCTGACCCAGTAATTATACAAAACATTGGACCTACTAAATATTGAACCATTATTATTATTATTATTGTTCAAAAGCCCATAACTATTTACATGTTGTGTGAAAAATGTGGTAAAAAAAAAACTACTCCATGACCCCTAGGGGGCTCTGTTGTACTGCCTTGATAAATATAATAGCTAATACCTGAGCTGAAATCTGGTTGTTGGTAGTACAGAGGCTGTAGATTTGGTCCATACCATTATGACTCTCTAAACTAGCAGCATAGGGTCCAGGCTGAGCTTTGACAGAGTTTTTCTCACATACGACTAAGCCAAGTTCAAAGATGCCTACCTTACACTCCAGTCCTGAAAACATGCTGATCATCATTACTCACTCTTTTTCACTTTCATCTCCACTCTTTATCATTTTAATTGACAGAGGATTTGCATCAGGTGCTTCTCCTGGTGCTTTGATCCATC
This sequence comes from Microctenopoma steveboyesi, assembly GCA_032359275.1. Taxonomy (NCBI): domain Eukaryota; kingdom Metazoa; phylum Chordata; class Actinopteri; order Anabantiformes; family Anabantidae; genus Microctenopoma; species Microctenopoma steveboyesi. The sequence goes on along the minus strand of JAUMHF010000004.1, from coordinate 3,996,899 downwards.
TTTAACGTTAAAAAGTGCTTCAAACTCGTCACGCCCGTTTGATCAGGTTGTTAAATGCACATTATAATGATGCCCCGGTGCAGCGCAGGCCTCCACCTCACCAAACACAACTGATGATGTTTGCTGGCAGGAGACTAGTGAAGGATCATAGTTTGTCACGACCGACTACGTCACCCCCAGGTCACCAGGGGAGTGGGCAACGACAGCTGCAGCATACAGCGAACCTGACCTGACCCGACTATGTGTCTGAGGGACTACACAGTCAGTCACCTCCTGAGTCACTTACTGTGCCCATTAGCTTGAGGTTCCTGCTGTGGTTCTGTAGTTTTTGGGGAGCGAGCTTCCAGTTCTTTCAGCTGCTGCACAAGCAGCGCCAAGTGCTGCAGCAAATCCCGGTTCTGGAGCAGCAGCTGATGGACCCGGGCCTGAGCCTCCATACGAGCAGCAGTCTCTGCTGCCATCTGATCCTTCAACAGCTGTACCTGTGGTGGGAGCAGAGAGCAAGGTGTGTTTGAGCGTCAGCAGGTCTGATTTAACATTAACGCCAAACCTAAATGCTATATACTACTAACAGTTTTCTTCTGTGTCCCACTACATCTCACCAAGACTGAAACGGAAAGTAACGATGAAAAGCTGTTTAGGTTTATCATTAACAGAGGACGACTTTGATAAGGCAGCGCAATCCAACATAAAACGCTTAAGTAAATATGCATTAATGTGCAGTTCAAGAGGTTCTATTGCTGCACTTGCTAAAAAAACATTATTGTGTTTGTGCTGCCCCCTAGTGGGAGGAAACAACACAATACACAATCTGCCAAGATGCAAGTCACCTACAGTCTGAGTGTGAATTAGCCTGAAGCAGAGTGAAAGAGCATAAATGTTAATAATATGACAAGGCTGCTGCAAAAAGTGCATGTTGGGCCTTAATGAGAAAAGAAACAAACTGTTTGGCATTAAATTGATTGGATTGGATGACTAAATACACAAAACAGCATGAATCCAGTTGAATTAGTCACGTCTAGGTGGACCAGAGGTTGTCAATGCCTGTAGAGCACACCTAACCTGTGGCCAATGGGGGGCGCCAAGGGACAAAAAAGCGCTTTTTATCCTCCACCTGCCTCCTGCCCACTGTCACTGGTCAGTTTCTCACCTGTGCGACGGCCACCTGTGTGTGCTGCTGTTGCTGCTGCAGCTGCTGCTGAAGAAGCTGCAGATAGTGCTGCGATGCCAGCGGGGTGAGAGACGGAGAGCAAGGGCTGCTGGGAGTAATGTCTTTGGATGTCACAGTGAAGAGAGATCTCTGATTGAAGTCCTAGTGGCAGAAACACACACAGAATATAACAGAAACACACGGAAACTGGAGCGATGGTTGACTGTACTCACAGGTTTTCTACCCTGGCTGTATAGTAAGAGCTATTTTTAGACATTGGACACCAGATGACTGCAATTAAGGAACCAACAGGATAGAAACCAAAGAGTCATCTGAGACCAGGACTGCAACCCACTGATCCAGAGCCCCCAGAGGCACTGCTGAAACTCCACATCAGAGCTGGAATAATCTCTGAGCTCATTACCGTTACACACACAGTCCCCCTCTTCTTTTTCCATTTATCTCTCTCAGGCTTCTTCCTCTGTGGATTTTTAGATGATTTTCTATTTTAACACAGAGGTTTCCAAAAGAAACAGGATTCCTAGGCAGCTTTTTGCTTCAGCCCACACAGCAGGGACAGAGCAAGAGGAGAGAGGAGCTCAGTGTTTGTAGAGGGCGAAAAAACCTTTCAATATCACACAAAATGCTCTTGCTGTCGTGCAAAGGCACTTTCTTTGATACAGAGATGCGTGGCTTATTGTAAGTCCAACCATCAGCCACTAGAGGGCAATGCGGCTCACTGTAAAGTCATTAAGGGGCAACAGACAGAATGAAATGGGATCAAGGCACACAATAAGAAAGATATCTGCATTTACAGTTGACTGTGGTTTGTTAATTATTCCTTTGTGAATCATTGACACTATAATGAAACTGAGAATAAACAACAAGAATCAAAACTTTTATTTTCTATCAGCTTTGAGCTTCGTTTTTTTTTTACTTTGCTTTCAAGTATATTGACAAAATCAAACTAATGAGCAGAAAAAAGTTTCCAAACCTCTGCGCACTGGTAGTCGAAGCGCTTTACGCTGCTTCTCCTTCACCTGACCGGACACACCGGGATCGAACCACTGATCTTCCCTCCTGAGCCACAGCCGAACACGCATCTCGTTTAGTCTGTATCTTTTACCCAGTCTCAGCCAGTCCATTATCATGATATTTCTTCATCTATCTCTTTTCTTTCCGTTTCTGCTTCCTGCTTATCTGCATGGAGCAGATGTTCATGAACCCTTCATGGGATTATGGTGGCATTTCTCAGAAATCAAAGAGGGTTTTGGGGATTAGGTGTCCCTCTTCCTCAGCCAGCAGAAATGTTCAGGTTCCCCTCTTCAATACCGCTCTCTCTCTCTCTCTCTCTCTCTCTTTTAGCAGCATGATAACAGCTGTGCCTAACACACTTGTTCTGGTGACAAATCCAAAGTAGCACGTTGCATGTTTGTTACCTTTCATCCAGTCACTTGCAAAATACTAGTGAAAGAAAATTCAGTTCCTCATTGACTGCTAGTTAACTCCGTGGAGCAAAATGCAGTTTTTTACCTCGTCACAGCAATCATCTCATTTTACCTCTGCATTATCTAACGCCAAGCTGGAGCTGGGATTGCTCATACAACGGTGCAGTCAAGGTAATGCAGCACAGAAGATGACAAAGCACTATACTATACTTCCTTAAAGTACTTTACTTAGTTCAATGAGGCGTTTGGCAGCACTATGCTCAGATAATAGCATCAGAGCACCACTAAAGCCAAAGTAATGAATCCTGAGAGTGCAGCCAATGTCCTGTGGCTACAGAGGCAAAAGCAGTCGAGGGGTAAAGGAACCTGTAGTCATGAAAATGTGGATGCTGCTGCAGCTTCAGCCCTATTACCAGTGTGTTAAATAAAGAGGGAACCTACACGACAGCCACGTGGGAAATAAAGTGTGATATGAATGCGGTGCTTGTAATGTCACATGAACTGGACGTGGACGGGCCTCAGCTTACTGGTGTGTGTATTTAACAGAAGCTTACTATGATGGTCTGTCCAGGTTTGACCACGTTCAGTTCAGCCAGGCTCTGCAGAATTTCACTGACTGCCTTTTCACACAGTGAAGCGCCAGTCGAAGGACCTTCCCCCCGTCTTCCTCCGCGTTTGCTCTCCTCGTCTTCCTCGCCACGATCCGTCCCTTTTGGTTTACAACCTATGGGGGAATATTCGAAAGGCATCACCACCAGGGTTTACTTTTGGACTCATTCTGCACCTGTTGCTCAGTATATTGTCTCTATTTATAGGAAAAAGCAAAGACTCTCATGACTACACTGCTGTTTTTTAATCTAAATATCTTTTTAAATCACCACCCACCACTCTATGAGAAATGAATGCAACACGAGGCCTCAGGGAATACGGAGGCCCAGATTAGCTTCATTTTGTCCCCGGTTGACATTCCAGTGCAACAGGACATCTGTGCTGTTAGGGGTGGATTGCTGTGCTAAATTAATTCCAGTTAAGGCCATAAAGAGGCGTGTTACTAAACAAGGGTACAGTTGAGCTTTACCAAGAGAAACACGGTTTTTATGTAACTAAAATAACCAATACAAGCTCATAACACCATGTTCTCTGCAAGAATATTGTTCAGGCCTGATGTTAAAGGTAAAATGTGTGTGTGTGTGTGTGTGTGTGTGGGGGGGTGCCGTGGTGTTGCAAAAGAAAGTTCAGGCTGTAACTGAGTTTGGGCAGGTTTTTTGATGTTTTTAGGTAATTTTAATCTTGTTCATTATTTATTTATTGAGAATTGAGAACCTTCAGTACTCGCTGGCTGAACTGACATTTGCAACACTGCATATTTCTGGAGGGTTTGTCATTCTTACGCTGGGTTAGGTTCTTTAAAAGTGTGTTGTCGTCATGGTCTTTAATTGGATTGTGTTTAAAATAATGTACCCAGCATTAGGAAAGAGTCCACAGGAACAGGAACCCCTTTGAGCTTGACCTCACCATTACTGCTGGGCTCCTCTGTCGACTTGTCACTCTTTTCATCCGCCTGTCCGTCTGCGTCCTGCTCAGCATGCTGCAGACTGAGCTTATGGCACACCTCAAAGGCCTGACCTACGGTCCGCACAATACGCATGGCCTGTGTCTGACGGGGAAGGAAGGAGTGCAAAAAAACAGAGGGAGAACATGTGTACAGGTGCACTGACAACCACTAACATAATCTGTAACTACATCCAGGTTAGAGTCCACAGGATCTGCATGATAGGAAGTATCCATAGCATTTACAGCATGTAATTTAGGCAGCTGCGTCATCCACTCGTCCTTGGCACACGACTGCATTGCATAAAGGCATTTCAGAGACTAATAATTTCACTTCTATGTGACAATTATTGCTGAGGGATAGAAACAAAACTCCGGCGGTAACTTTCAGCAAGCACAGCAACACACAACAACAGTTTGGACTGGTGCAAACATACTTTTCTGTATTCACTGTAAGCTATCTGCAGTGCTAAGCAAGAGGATATTAACTGAGCCACCGGAAATTGAATGAAAGATTACATTTAAAACCTAAATTTGTTATCTAAGCTGACAAAAATCAGGAAATTAATTGTTGAATAAAAGATAAGATTGTAGAAGACGGAATATAAGCAACCCCCAGTCAGAAGGTAGCTGAGGAACGCACACGTCTGACAGTAGCTGTGTTCACCTGGGCGATCTGTATTTACAGCAAGTGTACACTATTTTTTTTCCATCCTTACCTTCTACTGACTTAAGCTTGGCATTCACCAACCAGTCACACAAGTGATATGGATCTAAACCTCCCACGAAAATGATTGCTTTCTCCAGTGAATAACTTGTGCTGTACCTTCTTCTTTGATTTGAAGACATTACACCTGAAGGAATTACTGGAGCCATCTCTGGCAATGTAGCTGAAGATCTTTAGGTCCTGGGAGTCATGGGATACATAGAAAATCCTGTAATTTCAAATACAAATCAAAGTTACACGCCATCAAATGCAGATATGAACATTAACAAAAGAATATTTACAGTAAAATGCTTTATGCGCCTACATTACCATATATATTTGTGTAGTTCAGCTCAAGTATGCTAAACCGCGTGCTTCTCCCACTGCCAGAAAACCCACATCCAAACTCCCTTCAGTAAATTGGCAGAGCTGAGGTCAGACCTGCAGCTCCATCTACAGCGCAGCTGCTATAAAATGCCTCCACTGGGAATCAGGCGAAATGAATTATGACCACCTACTTCTGCAAGTCAGATGGTAAAGAGAGTGCTACATGTGCCCAGTGCACACGCACGCACAGGACCACGAACAAGGGCAAATATGCCAAATACACGCAGCCTCTGATGAGGTGTGGCTTTTTCGAATGTGATCCTCCCACAGATACCTCCATCATCTACAAACACACGCTGCCAACACTAAAACGTCTGAAGTGTACACAAAATGAAAGTTGGATGTTTAATGTTAATACGCTGAAAGTTGTTAGTATCTACTCATAGTTTTTACTTTAATATATCCCTTTACTTCTCAGCAACTGGCAGATTGGAACATTTTGACACTTTACCAGCTTTAAATTAGTTTAGAGATGAGTGACAGGCTTCATAGGTCCGTTGATGATCGGCTGACAGATTCCAGCATCGGTGTGTGAACAGGAAAGTTGGTGGATGTGGTGCTGAGGCGTGTTTTGGATCTGCCCCTTACCCCCTGCCTACCTGCATTCTTTACATTTTTGGCTGTGAATTAATCTATTTTTATTCTTTTTCTTTCATCTCAAACAGTGTAATCCTGGGAATACAGGGAGCAGCAACATGTTAATTTTCTGGTGTGACTAACCTGTATATTGGATCCTGCATGATTAACATCTTGCTCTCGTCCCACGTCCATTCTTTTCTCTGTTTGTAAAACACATGATGCCGATTAAACTCTGATAGCATTTTACATTAAACAGGTTATTCATGTAGTATTACTAATGTGTCTAAATGAAAGCTGATATTAGTGACTTTTAACTCTTCTTTTATAATTGACTTACCTTCTGTTTCTTCCTCAGCATCACCTTCACGCCGTCCACAGAAACAACAATGCTGACTTTCTTCTTCTTGATGTTCTTGGCTTTGAATTCATACTAGTAAAGCAGATGAACAGATACACATAGGGAGGATTTAGCCAGCTGGAGTAACACGCCGTTCTTAAACCTGTTGCAAGCAAGCTTGTGCTGCACAAACACACACTCTCACACGCTTTGATAAAGTGTGTTGAATATTTGCAGAGCCAACTAAAAAAATCCTTCACAGCTCTCAAGTAAAAGAAACAGAGAGTGAATGACAGATAAACTTTATTCATACTTTATTTCATATTCTGACTTTAGTTCTATAGGTTAACACCTTTAAACTGTTATTGTGACTTAATCAATCATCTAAAATATTCTAAAAAGCATCACGTTAAGCCCAGAAATGATCACGTGGTCATTTCCACTAAAACTTCAGCAGCTGAATCAAACAATACGCGTAAAAAGCTCTATTCTGTTTGCTGAGTGCTACACAACAGCTGCGCGTGCACTGAGTGACTAACATGTTTCCACCTCAACAGCCGGCCAGGCTCCGTGCTGAGGAACTTAGCGAGTCTGAGTCTGTCAACTCCAATCACTGTCACTTTAAAACATGAAGCTGGGTTCAACTCTTGGTAGCAAGCAGCTCCTGAGGCCTACAGTTGGCCGTCAGGTCCTAGCCGCATAAAATACAGGTGTTTCCCTTTCAGAGCGCCCTACTGGTTTCATACTGTGATGTGCTTTTTGCTTAACCACATAACTTCCAGAAATAAGACACTTTTTGCAATTTAAAACAGTCTGGGAGGTAACAGCTGATCTAGTCACGTCTTGCTCTCGTATGTTGACCTGATGTCTCGTGTCCCTTAAAGTTTGATTTGAAGGGACACAAGAACAGAACATGTTTAAGTGAAATGAAGGTCAGTATGGAGACGACGCAAGGATAAGACTGAAAAACAGAAAAGAAATGATGAGAGGAGAGGTGAGAAGATGAGTGGAGACAGAAGAGAAGGAGGTGAAGACACAGCAGTTGTTATATAAGGACCTGCTGTGGAGTTTGACCTTTTTAATCCAGCTACGCAAAGCTGCCGTGGAACAAGCATCTGAGCACTCTGGAAAAGTCAAGACCCACTAGACATGATTTTGAGGTATTTGTGCTCGTAGCGGTCACACTGTCTGTGAGCACCTACACAAACAGATAATAAATGAAGCTATGTTTGTTGCATTCATTTCTATGTTTCCATGTTTTCTTTGATGCTAATTTCACGCTTGTGTCTATTGAGATGCCCTGCTCTCGCTGCCCTGGATCCATGGTGATTAAAGTTTCTGTCTCTAATTATACAGAGCTGATTAAATAGACACACACCACAAAAAAAATAAAAGAAATAATCATGCTGCAAACTGAAGTAGTACGTGCGTTGGTAAGATGAAAAGAACCACAACAACCAGATGCTGAGCTTCATTTAGCGACGATTTTTGGCCATCTGCTATACCTCACAGATACGCAGATAAAAACCAACAAAAGGAAGTTATCAGGGAAAAATACAACTAAATACAGAAGAAGAAGAATCCAATTTATTGTCATTGATACATTTTTACATGTTACAACGAAATTGGTCCTCTGCATTTGACCCATCACCCCTGGGGGAAGCAGTGGGCAGCCACATGGCGCCCGGGGAGCTAGCGTTGGGTGTCTCGCTCAGGGACGCACCTGGTATGGGGGGTGGGCTGGGGGCCTCAGCTGGGAATCGAACCCGGGCTACCAGGCCGCCTATGAATATGACTATGAAATGAATCTGTTGAAGCTGATTTAAGTTGGTTAAAAAGATAAAAAACACTCATACTAAATACAAAAGAAAAACCTTAAACTCTTATTTCTGACATTTGTTTTACCATTGTAATGACCATGTGTCCCTTAATATTATTTCTTCCACAGAAAAAACATTGATAAACATCCAGAATCACATTATTGCAAACTAAAACAACGTAGAAAAGTAAAACTACATGTGCCAGCTTCATTACACACAATTGAAGTAGTTCAGGGCCTTTCATTGTTTTAATATTGATGATTGTGGCATACAGCTCAAGAAA
>JAUMHF010000004.1:3833697-3988538 GCA_032359275.1 Microctenopoma steveboyesi | reverse complement strand
AAATATATGACAGTCTAATGTTTATCAGTAAATTACAGAAAATAATAAACTTTATCACAATATGCTAATTTTTTGAGGAAGACCTGTAAATATCAAACACACACCTGAAAAGTCGGGTCATTTCATTTACCAACACGTCTGTGTCGAAGAAATCACACTCGCAGCTCTTTCATAATTTACGCTGAATGCCAGTGTTCTGCTGAAGCAAAGCGGGATTTAGTCACTTCATCCAAAGATGAAATTTTTATATTTTCTTTGCTTTAGTGCAAATTGTTCTAAATTTTTCAGGCTTTAAATGGAATTGCGTTGTTATGGTTTTTCTGGTATCAACAGCAGAACAAACAAAATTTCCGAGCACAAGTTCCCCAAAGCCTCGGCATGTCGGGTTGAGGAACTTTGTGCAAGGCGTTCAAATATTCCAGGGAAGAGCTCAGTTTATTTCAGTTCGTGACGGATTCTGAAACTTTATAAATTATGTTGGGGAAATTTAGAAAGACAGACTTTAGGAATAATGCATGAGCTGTAAAGTGTATGACTAATACATGGGTTGAGCAGGCATGAAAAGGACATGAGCTTTACGTTCCAGGATGCTCTTCTCAAAAATCTGTCTTAAAACCTTAAAACTACATCTGCAGTGAGTGCCACGGTGCTGCTGTACAACAATGTTCAAGCCTAAAGAGCCTAAGAGAGAGTGAGAGTCTTTCTCAGTCTGCATTTAAACTGGGGGACACATCCGTCCTCACAGACAGTGCAACTAATCGCTTGTCAGCATTCCTTGCCACGATATCTTGTGGAAGTATCTGATGGTTGTTGGTGCGTGCACGAAACGAAGAAAGGGAAGGTGGCTTCTGGAAGAACATTTCAGTCCAGTGGATACAAGACCAAAGAGATAAAACAGATAAAACTACATGAACAGTAGTAAAAGACAAATTAGCTTTTTCCCCAGCTGTTCATGTCTATATTTTTAGAAAGGATGGAATTTGCAAACCAAATCACGGACTTAGAAAGTAAGTATGGGCACCCCCCCCTCCTTTCAGCAATCCTGAAAAGCAGTGGAATGTGGGGTGTATTGTGGGTCACGGATGCTCCCTGTAGTACCACTGAATCCATACGGGAGCCCACAATAGGCCCTATAGCTGGCAACCTAGCAACTGCTTCATTACAATTCCCAGGATTTGAGGAGTTCCAAGGAATTTCACAGCTTTTTTCCCCACTTTGGCTCACAAAGAGAGGACTGTTGGAGGAAGAGCTGAGCGGAGCTGCCAAACGTTTAACACAAGACTTTCTCCCACTTTCTTTGGATATCAAATCAGGAAATACAATTACTAAAAACATATATGTTTTACTGTATGTACAGTTGTACGTGTTTCGGCAGTTTAACAGTTTACTTACAATGTTCTATTACATGTGCAGCTTTGGCGTCTGTTGCTAAACTAGTCTTTCTCTCCGCGAGCAATGTTTTCTGACAGGACTGTCGGGCTCGCGGCCAAACGGAGTGACCGCCGTGCGTAGAAAGGCTCAAACCTCCAGAGTGAACTGGCACTTCTCATCATTAGTCAGCAGGAGTGCGTATGAGAGAGCGATTACCTCGACGGACATCACGGAAGACGACCTTGGCCTAGAACAGAATGTTTGTGCACACTGACTGTGTTTCTGTATGTATCCAGAGTATAATATGATAATATATATATATGATCTGGATAAGAAACTAAAGAACAAAGCTCATTGAGATGCTGTCCTGTGCTCGTCTGTGCCTCGTGCAGAAATCCGGGCTCATAGTTGAATGAGCAGCAGCAGTCTGGTCGTGTGGGAGAAAAGGTGCTGACAGAAAGCAGTCCACTTAGAGAGCTGGTTTACAGGTGCACCATGCTGACAGCAGGGTTACAGGCTGCGCTCTTATTCTGAAAAACAACTTTGGAGCACTTTTGATTGGCCTTTGTTTAATGTCTGCTTTTCTAAAATCATGAAACACAGATGAGCAACTACAGACGGCATAAACAACAGCACCAACAGCTACAGCTGTGGCTTTTCTAGATAAATAACTTCTATAACTCAACACTGTGAGTCACAGCGACTCTTAACCATGATCTGTGTTAAAACACAGAATCAAACTCACGGATTCTCGGCCCCCATTGTTTCAGACCATGAGGTTCATTTGGTTGATCGTGGTAAAGTGGCAAAATGGATGAAAGCTGTGATGCTACCGTGATGCAGGCTGAGTCAACCCATACCTCTGGAGACGAATCAACACCACTCGATGCAGGCTTGTCACAGGAAACAGCTAAGCGCTGCTGCAGGCCCGGGCAGGCACTCTGTGAGCGTCTGCGCCCTTGGAGGGAGAATGAATCCACGCCTGAGTGACTTGCTGACAGGCTCAGTGAGAGGACAGCGAGTCCCCTAGCACTGACGGCAGCTACTCAGGGTTAGTCACACCGGACACGGAGGAAATACAAAGGAAAAACTTGAGCATAACAAACACTCGCTCTCAATAACACACAGGACGAAGGTGCACGAAGAGGTGAAGTTATTATTTACATTATTTCATGAATTGGAGTTCAATATGTTGCTCCAATAAATACATTATTCTGACTACAGCTATTTTAACCATGTTGGTTCTGGTGCATCAGCGGGGCAAAGGTGAACACAGGGAGCAGAGTCACACACAGACGCTGAGGTCTTTCTGTCTACTGCAACAGTTAAAGGAGAGCAGCGCTCAGATTAATAGGATTACTCAGACAAACGTTGTAAGACCTTTAAATCCCCTTAGTAGTCAGTCTGTGAGAGTTACATACAGCACAGACACAGTTAGGTTTATGCTACAGTAAAGTCAGCATAACAACCTGTAGCTAGTGTTTCATCACTGCCAGTTACAACAACAGTGGGTTAGTTTCTCCAGTAATCCTCTGGTAATCTTGGACCACCTAATAATCTTTTAGTTCCGACAAATTAAAAACTTAAACCCATAATAACTTGATTATACGCGAGTTATGTACTGAAGGTCTCTGAGGTCATTCAACACGTTCCTACAGTAAATCAGAGCGCTGAACCACGAAGAGCGGCAGCTTTACACCACCCCAAAGATCTCACTGCGGAGAGGATGTGTCGGGGTAGGCCTGTGTACAAAATTAACCTGAGCAGCATCACAAACGGAAAACGCTGCTATGAATGGACACGCTGTCATGAAATATGCACATGATGTGAGGAAACCAGGGAGAACAAAAGAAAAGGCAAAGCAAACAAGCCAAACGCTTCAGCGTGTAAAGCCTGTTGTTGAGGGGTAAACATGGGGTATGAATCAGGGGCACCATCTGTGCCCTCACATGTAAACACGACTCCAACAGCCCCCCAGAAGAGGCTTTAAGAGTGTGCGAGAGCTTTCATACGGCGCAGTCGTGAGGGGACTCTGTCTGAGCTCCTCGTGCAACCCGCTACACCGGCAACTCATCTGACAGCAGAAGGTGGGGAACAGTGTGCCGCCGCATGGCTCTGATTGATGACAGTCAGTTATAATCTACTTGCAAATGTCGGCACCTGTTTCACCCTCAACTGCTTTTTACGCCTATTGAAGCAAACATGAATTTACATCGGAGGGAAATGATGGAATCATGGTAGTGTATCGAGCAGGTTAGATTTGGCCTGCATACATTTAATTAAACGTAAATTAGCATTTCCAGTTGGTGGTCCTCACTGAGGCTCTGTGAGTACACCACAGCTGATTAGACTCAAACGCTGGCCAAAAAAAAACCAAATGAATTTTGTGCAGCATCAAAGGATATTCTGGAGATAAGCAGTGCAGAGTGATAATCAAGATGATTATTGTACTATCTCTGTGATATCGCCCAGAGACCGGACTCGGAGGTCCTGCTCGGATGAGTAATGAAACACTTTAAACCCAACATGAGAGAAGTTCAGTCCCCGTTACTCCACTTCCCCATTTGAGCTGGAAAAAGAAGCCAGAATAATGTTGGGAAATCACACTTACTCATGCACATGTACCTGGTTTATAAAAACTGTCAATAAGACAGAAGTTCTGAGAAGTTCAAAAAGCTAAATTACACTGGAATCCAAATGAGATCACATTATTCAAAGCAAGAACAAGACGACGTAAGAAAAGCCCAGAGTTGGGAAAATTGAGATTCTGCTCTAAAAATATGCTAATGCCTCCAGTGCCTATGATCAGACGGATTTCCGACTGCTTCCTCTCTCATTATTCATTCAGCTTCTCTGCCCTGATGGTTTGATGCGAGCGAAGATAACAATGAATGCAGCGAAACAGTTTCTCAAACTTTCACTTCAGAGCCGAATGTTAATGAAATCACACAGCACAAAGGCTCCGCTCCCCTTTCCGTGTGATCAAGCAGTGAAAAGAGATATTTGGTTCTGTTTTATGTGTAAGTGACGGACATTAATGGCTGCGCAGAGTCGACAAGCAGGGACTTGGCCTTCTATGAGATGACGCTGACAGTGACATTAGCCATGTCATTTGGACAGCAGAGAATATATCTTGTTAGTCGATGGCAGCGTTAAAAGCCGTTCTCCGGATGAGCAACATCTGTTTGCTTACATCATTCGCCCAATTACACGATACCAAAGCGAAACCATTGTGTTCTCAGCAGATTAAAGTGTTGGACTGAGCCTTTCAAAGTGAATATGTTAAAATGAGTTTGTCCACTACCTCCTACCTGTCTGCCTCGCTTACAACCCCCAGTCGCTGGACGACTACCTACATCTAGGATCATGCTAACAATACAACAAACACGTCCAAGTCTGTGGAAGTTGAGGGGTCAGCCTAATGTGGCCTGAGTTCTCGATTATGTATTGAAAACTTGAATCGTACTAAATAACTCCAGTGATGACTAAGTAGATGTCACAGCTACAAAACATCAGCATCAGGACAACTGGCAATTTAACATTAACTTGTGTTTTTTTAAATCCAAAGCGATTAAACCTACACAGAGCAGAGAAAAAAAAGAGGAAGAATAAGTTTAGGTGCAAAGAATGCAAGATGGAGGTAGTGAAACAAAAAGAGAATCAGAGTGCGGGGGAGGTTGAACGATAAAAGCGGGAGAATGAGACCTTGAGGCTTTCTATGTAGTGCGCTGGAACAAGATGAGAGAAATGAGATGGCACACACGCACACACACGCACACACACACACTTCCAAATCACATTTAGAAGTAGGGCAGCCTATCTGCCAGCTCAAAAGCCTGCAGCACTTTTCTCAATCATTATCCAACAAACGATACCATAATACAATAGGCCCGGTTTATCTGCCGACTCATGCTAAGAAAGAACTCTCCCAGGCAAAGAGGCACAACTTCTAAACCTGACACTTATTCATATAGCAATATGCAGAGTGTGTTTCTGGTAAGAAGTAGCGTTTCATTTGGATATGAAAAACCTAAATATTGACAGTTTAAAAGCATATGTCAGATACTGAAGTATATTCACGATTAGCTGTAGAGTTTCTACACCCGTATCAAACTTTGAGCCCATCCTAAACCTGAAGACGAGAACAATGCTGTCATCAAAAGACAAACTGAGGCAAAGCATCCAATTTGTAAATTTTTAAGCCAGAGAATCACCTTGACACGTACATTTGGAGTGACTAGTTAGCCAGGTGCGGTCAGGTGATATTAAATTAAAGAGCTTAAATCAGGGGTGTCCAAACTGAACACACCTGATCACCTTGATCAGGTGTGTTCAGCCAATCAGAAGTCACAAATGCATGGATGCTTGGAAAACCAGCAGGGCCGCGGCCCTCGAGGACCGAGTTTGGACACCCCTGGCTTAAATGGTTGATTCATTATTTCTTTTTAATAGTTAGATAAAAGATAAATTGATCGGGCCAATAAAAAAAAGCCTGGGATCACAGATCATGATTCAAGTTAATCAACAGATGACAATTCTGTGCACAGCTGTTTTTGTGCCATGTTGCTGAAGGATGCTGAATCATCACTGTGGTCATTTCTGAAGCTAAAGGTTGTACTGATGTATTTTGTCCAAGTGTGATGTACATATGCAGGACTGTACATGTGGCCTATGTCAGTTTCATGTAGCAATTTGAACGTATGAGCACTGTGATGTAAATTTCCTCACATGACTGTAGATATGCAGGTGCAGTCACATTAGAGACTGTGATTATTGTGGGCAACAATCTGATTGTACCTGTGATATAATAATCAGATGCTTGGTTAATGCATGGATTTATGCTCATTTTGAATTATGCATTTCTCAAGTCATACTATCAACTTAGCAGAAAATGTGTTTAAACATAAGAATGAACTCACAGGTATGTGTGTGTTTAGAGGAAATTGTACAAAGAAATGGGGATCTTTGATTGGTCACCCACGCTCCTCTTGGCTTCTGATTAGTCAGCTTAACAAAAACACCGGCAGTTTACTGACAAAGAGTTTGTCCCTAAATGAGTCTGTAAAGACGCTCCAGTCCAGAAACACACGAGCTACACTGGCAACACTGCACACTAGAAAATCATATACAGCATATACATGAGCACAAACTCCTGGGCCTAAGCAGAAACTGACTGGTCACCTCTTTATGAAAGACGTACTGTGGATAATGAGTAAGTCGCACTCTGTACTAACACACATCCACACATTCTTTTTTATTCAACCACAGTCTTTTGTGGTTATATAAATGAACAGACTGACATTGAGATTAAAATTGCAATTAGTCATGCAGCGCTACCACACACCCAATAATACCCATCCAATACATTAACAAAGCACACACACACACGGAGTCCTGTTCAGATCCTGGTCTCTTGACTTTTGTTTGTTTGTACAGGAGATTACCTACAGAAGACTTTGCAACATGCAGTAGCAAATGTAACAGGCACACTTCAGTTCAGGTGAGTTTCTGAAACTGATCTCCACCGCAACACAGACAAAAACAAAAAGCTCAGCTGTGCTGGTTGGTACCCCCACAGGATTGTATGACGCTTTGTCTCAGAAGTGACTAGGCTACTAAGATATGTGCTGCAGTCAGTGATTGTCTATGAGGAAACGGCGCCTTGGGACTGTGAAGCAGGATTGACTCTATGGCTGGTGGGGCTTGTTTTGCTGGAGCGTGAGATCAGAGTATAAGACTTGACTAATTGCGGAACTGAAAGACATGGCATTGCCTTAGGGTGGATGAAGAAGCAGAAGCCTGCGTGATTGTGTATGCGTGTGACATGATGTAGTGGAGGCAGGGACCACTCACCACCTGTCTGTCCATCCATGTGAGCAAAGACCTGCTGTCTCTTCTGTATACTTAACTACCCCATGCGCCAATGTAGAAAAAAGCAGGAGCAAAGCAGAAAGTACAGAAAAATAAAATGCACAATTAAACATGAACTCGAGGGCATATCCGTAACCACATTTTGCATTTTAAAGTTTAAAGCACACAGAGAAAATCCTAACACTGCGGAGATGTTTTAGTGGTTCAGAGGTCTGCTGGTGAAGTGTTGCTCAGAGAGTATGGCTGTCAGGATCCGTCCAATGTGAATTATAAGGTTTTACAATAAACGTACTGAGGCCCTGATCCCACCACTGGTTAAATAACAACTAATTACAGGTAGGAATCTGCACATGAGGATGGTTGAGACGGATTCATTTGTATTTGCAACCTTATCTACTTTGGTAAGCTTGAGACACAGAACTGCGCGATTGGTCCTCACAGACCTGGTACTCATGATCTGTCTATAATACCTGTACCAGTCAGACTCCAACCTCCACCATGGCCAGGACCAAAGAGCTGTCTGAGGACACCAGGGTCAAGATTGTACATCTAAACGAGGGGTGAGCAAGATCTCACCTCGCTGGGTACAAAAGATCTGGACAACGGTGAGGAACCGTGACATGAGGGGAACTGATCAATGACCTGAAGAGAGCTGGGACCACAGGAACAAAGGTAACTTTACACACAGTAACTGCTTGACCTCTCTCATTGCCAGCCAAGGTCACATTACAAAGTATAGGAGTGAACTATTTTCTGCACCGTTATACAAATAAATTCATGTGATTTTTCTGGATTTGTTTTGTACATTCTGTCTCTCACAGTTGAAGTGTACCTATGATGAGAATTACAGACCTCTCTCATCTTCCTAAGTGTATGTGACAAATAAAATTGAAATATGAATTCGATTAAGTGGGGCAACGTGCTCCATCGCTGGCTGCCAAATACTCTAGATCTCTATAACTCTGTATATCACAACAACACAATTTGAAGACAGACCGAGGTAAAGTTGAAATGGACAATATGAAAGATACAAAACAACTATAAATGTGACACATTAGATTGATTCTGATAGAAATAAACGGTCCTTGTGGCCCAGAGATTTGGTCCTTATGGCATGCAGAAGTACATACTTTGCAAATGAATATCAGATGATATTTCACTTTGTAAGTACTGTTGGATGGATTGGGCCTTTTTGTTGAAACGGACTGTTAATTGAGAAAAAAACTGTCCCCCTCCCCTTTTCTCCCAGTTTGGTGGAACAAAGGGTAGCTGCACCCTTTCAAAGCCGAGGTTGCATCTAATCCAGCCCACATATAGGTCACCCACTATGCTCTTGTGCATCTGCTGCTAGGCTAGCATTAATACAAAGCGAAGACAATGCTGCTCATTATGTGTCATGTCTCACTAAACACAGCTTATCCCATATTCAGAAATGCAGGTGCACAAAGAACAACACCAGACTAAGCAACCCCACGTTGCAACAGATCTGTAACTCCCCTGGATTTAAGCTGTACTGTCATAATTCACAGTTTTCTGGGACATGACAGTGTGCAACTGTTACACTATGTGTGTGTGTGTGTGTGTGTGTGTGTGTGTCTTGTGTGCTCCAAAGCCTCTGGACAGGGCCAAGCTTCTGTTATGACTAGCTGCCAAAATCTGACCCTAAAGATTTGAGTGAAAGAAGAAACAGATGAGATCAAATCACTGTGTTGTATGAATGAGTGACAGGTGGCTGTTTGAGCGTGGAGAAAAGAAACAAGACGGTTAATTAACAAACGTGCTTTGCAACACGGGTGCTCTAGTGGTACTCGATTATTTGGCAGTTGCCAGCAGCCAGCGTTATTGCATCTTAAAATCTAAAACAGTTTTTTTCAGTCTGAAGTTTCAGTAAAAGCACAGTGACCTAAGAGGATGCCAAGTTAAACTAAAATAAAGTAAATATGTGTCGCGTTCGTGAAAGTTCTGAAGTACACGTTTTCTCGCTACATCCCTCTCAGCAAACATCTGCTCCTGACTGAGTCACGACACTTCAGTGAGCTCTCGGCAGACTCACACAAACTCCACGGACCTTTACTCAAACATCAGGCACCAAAGTGTCGTCGCTTTCCTTCTTTGTCTCCGAGTTGACAGACAAACAAGTTTTCAGACAATAACAGGGACAAATGCAGTAAAAACCGAGCCATGAAATTTCCAGGGAGACTTTCTGCAGCCTGAGGAGCGAGGCTGCATCCTGATGGACATGCGAGGGAGGCTTAAAATCCCTTTAGAGCCGATCAAAATTCACAGGGAAGCATGCATACGCTTGCCCTCAGCCTAAAAATCTATTCCTGTCAGAGTAGATGGCAAGAGATGGGCTAAATTGAGAGAGTCTATTTTGGTAGAAGAGTGAGGGGATTGAAGGAAAACAACAGTGGAGGGAGGGGAGTTGAATATGAGGGAGTAATGACAGAAACATAGACACGGGTGAGGTGGACAGAAAGGCTTCTACTTGTTTTGCTTTTGTAGAGAGCCACTGGCCTCTGTAAATAGAGCGCGGTTGTCTCCCAGTGAAAATCGTATATAAATGTGTCCTTTTCTGAGGCAGTGAGCTGTGGCGGACTAAACCCAAACTCCTCATGTAGATGCAGCAGTACCAGCTTTTGTCAGTCAGCCTCATTAATCAACCGCAGAGGTCGTTAGGATGCAACGGTACTTTCCATTATGGAGCGCACACACATTCGTACGTACGAGCGTGTGTGCGAGCACACTTGCACACCGCCGGGGTCGTTTCTATGCCACTGGTCAAACTGAATGAAACAAATTCTTATGAACCAGCACAGTAGGACCAGCCAGCCATAATGGGGGGAGGTTTAACAAAAAGCTACTCTGAAAAGATCCACAGGACACAAAATGATCTGTTTTTACGTCCTCGCTGTGGGAATGGCAGGTGTGTGTGTGTGTGTGTTCAGAAAAACGGCAGAAGACTTAACTCAACTAGCTCTGTCAAACCCTCATTCACCCCCCCCAACCGCATGTTTGCTCATGTTTTCTCACACAGGCTGAGACGAAAGAAATTAGCCAAGGGAGATGAAATGGCTACAGCTCTGCCAGCCACCACGCAAACCCTCTCCATCCCAGGACTTCCTCCCGCTGCCATCAGTTCATTGCTCACTCTCTTTAATCACACTCCACTCTGCACAGTCTGTTGCCTGAGGGGTTGTGCTCCTAAATTAAAGACAAGGCCTTTGCTTTTTGTGAAAAGACATGAGAGGAAGTCAGGGAGGCCAGTCAATATTCATCTACACAAAGCTAATTACATTTGACTTGGAAGCCATTTTTAAATGCTAGCGTCTGCCCTCTAAAGCAAACGTGTTTGCATTCACAAAGCGTAGGCACAGTTTGAGAGGGTTCGCCCAAAAAAGAAGCAGTTGGCACAAGAATACAGTCTGTACTTAAACATGTGTTTGAAACCAGAGGCAGCACAAACAGCAGGACCGCTAGCAAATCTACAATAAGGACAAAGATTGCACTATCTAAAAAGCTATCTTTGTCCAGGAATGAAAAGCTGAATAAAACAATGGCAGAAATCCATGATCTACAGCCTCACTGGTGAACAGTAGATATTATATATTTATCACAGTAGATCACAGTAGATCATGATGGCTAATATTACTTAGCTTCAGTTAGCAACCTATACAGTACTGAGATAGTTCTTTGACTCTCTGTGACTAGTGCTACACTATATTTAGCGAATCATAGATAAGGATTAAGAGTGCATCAACGCTTAACATTCTTTTTTTATTTTGGTTTCTGCTTTTGTGTTTATAGGAGTTTTACAGGGAACTTTCGGAAAAACACGGACAACCTCCACTTTGTACTGGCCCTGAATGCAACACACCACAGCAGCTGCTGACAGGTAGCTCACACTACGGCAGACACAGTGGTAATATAAAGCAAACAGATTCATCCAAATCAAAACAAATTGCATGGAAACCTGATCCTGTTTCATTTCCTGTCTCCCACTAATGATACAGACACTGCTGATCATTACCTAACAACACTATTGATTGCTTTGGGATTCACAGGAGAAAACGGGACATATAAAGTTAACCCGTTTCACAGATTAACACAGATTTAATGAACAGTCTGGCTCTGCTGACCTAATTTTGCTTAAGATACCACTAATAGCAGTGTTCCTCTGATTCCAAGCCATGAACGTGGAGGATGTTATTAAAGTTCAGATGCTGTGCCAAAAAACATTTTTTTAAAGAATAAATGCACATAATGGCTTTTTAGTAGCTCAAAATATAAAATCACACATTTCTTTGCTGAATATTCACTCAGCCTTGTCATATCTGATCCTAGCTGCTCTAGTGAGTCCCACTTGGCCTACAGAAGCTCCTATTTGGTTCTGTGTTCGCTTCTGGAGGGATATACTGGGCTGCTGGGACAGACTGACTGTGATGAGTAAGTTGATTTAAGAAGTTAAACAGTGTAATAAAAAGTACAGACTGGGGTTCAGAGCTCACAAACACTTTTAGAAGGGGTCTGAAACACAGGATGTTGTGTTTTCGTCTTACCCTGATTCTCCTCATGGCTGCCACAATCTCCATCCGACTGTTGGGTCGAGGCACGTCGAGACTCCCCACGTACTGTGATAAACAATCACACACACACGAGAAGAGCATCAGAGTCGGAGATATTTTAAAGCAAATCTCACCATGCGACTGTGACAGATCCCTGCACTGAATGTGCAGCATTTACTAAAGTGCCAAATAATAAACAGTGGCTCATAAAGTGAACAACTTAAGTTATATATAACAATTTATTTTACTTTTATCAAGGCAAAAACATGCTACGGTTTTTGATGACGCCCATAAAATAATGCAAATGAAAAAACATTTGAAGAGTTTACTCTTCATATTTTAAACATCTCAAAATTAGAACAAAATGTGTTTAATGAGGTCTTTGTGGCTTGCTTATAATTATAAATTGGCAGCTTTGTAAATACAAAAATCTGGGGACCATGTTGTTTTTAATTACTATAAATGAAAAAGTAACACTGATATTTTTGTCTCTTATTAATTTGAAGTAATGTTTACATGTGTTAATCTTAAATATAATAGTTTTACTATAAATATGATATGTAGGTACTGTTACTGTACTGGTGTTAAGGTAGATGTTTGTTTTCACCTCACAAATCTATTTTTATTTAGTTGAAGCATGTTGTATAAGCTCAGAAAGAAATATATCATATATTCATAACATGACTTTGTTCACAACACACAGTGGAGCAAGCTACACAGTCGTTGTGTGAACTATCCTAAATGACTGGCTGAAAACTGATAGTTGGAAATATTCCAATGTGTTTAACTCAATCTTTGTTCTCTGTCACTGTGATGGATCTGTTTACTACATAAAATGAATTAATACAGCGAGAAAATAAACAGCAGTAGTTGAAACAGTGCAGAGATGCAACCCTGTGTATGTAGGTACTAAAATCCCACAGTGTCCAGCTGCTGCCCTGGAGGTTAATAATTCAACGTCCTGGGAAAACCTGAAAATACACTCAGAGCAAGTTCACTCTCAAAAATATGAACAAGCGTTTAATTATTCAGCTGAAGTGTAAGTATTGACGTATTTTTCATATTTCGGAATTAAACTGTGATTCTACCATATCAATCCACACGCGCGCGCGTGCGTGTGTGTGTGTCTCTGTGTGTGTGTGTGTGCGTGTTCAAGAGCCATGTGTTCAAACTTCACGATGAATCCCAGCAGGTGCACCTGCCACTCCGCTCCAGGACGACACCACCTCCCGCTGTGGGACTAAAAAGTGTCCACATGAGAAGGACGCGTGGTTCTATTTCACCTTAGCCTGGAAAGAAATCCCGTGCTGATACGCCTCCTCGTTGTGGAGCGGCACCCTCGAGTCCGCCACATCATCCACCAGGTTGTACCTGTTCCTCGCGGGCATCGCGGCTCCAACTCCACAGTGAACAGCGTCTAAAGAATCCGCACGCAAACGTCGACTGCGCCAGAAACGCTGCGGTCCCATGTGCGTGAACTGCGCCGCTCCGAGTGCGAGTTCGCCGCGGGAGCGCAGTCCATTGTTGTTGTCGCGTCCTCCGCGGGGACAGATTCACGCCGAGGACTTCCTTCCAGATGCCCTTCACAGAAAAACGCAGCAACAGCACAAGATGTCCACGGGGGAAAAGAAGCAGCGCAAGTGATCCCGTTCGCCCGCTCACTGTGGGTATGCGTGTTTGAATCCCGTCCTGCGGGTGGCAACCCTGCACCCGTCTCTCTCCCTCCACAATGCACAAAGCCAGTCCCTCACTGGAGCAAAGTTCCCAGGCGTGATGCAACCCGGAGCTGGGAGGAAACCCAGCAGACAGTTAGTCCTCCCCTCGGGAGACGAACACCTGATAGGTTGCGCGTTTTCCTGGGAACTGGAGGTGGACACGTTTCAACAATATGAGCCACAGTGATTCCAGAAGAGGTTGTTGCATGTAACGCACGTCCATGCTGTGGCAGAACCACACAAAGGGAAACTAAAAAGTGAAAGTATAAGTCTGAACAAGTAGAGTACTCTAACCCTAACCCAAGCTGAAGTACACGCTCTAGATATTACTACAGTACAACGTAGAAAATTAGTATTTTATTAGGTACAAATGTGTTGACAGTTAAATGTACTCCAAAGGTAATAAAAACACGAAGAATAATGTATTCAATATATTTCATTTTAATAAGCATCATCTTCAAATAGACTAGTAACTAAAACCGTCTGATGAAATTGTGGAGCAACAATACAAAATATCTCCTGCAGACCTGCAACATACATGAAACACACCAATAAAGTACCTCAGAATTGTACTTAAATACTTTACTTATGGACTGGATGTTTCCTTCATTGACTGTTTACTGCTTGAACACACACAGTACCCCTCCCTAAATGTATTTAACTTCTAATCTGTGTTATTTCTTATTGCCTCATGCAGTGATTCCGCAGTAGACCACACGCTTCAGGCTATTTTTCTTAACATAAAAGACATCGTACAAGTTGTATTTTACATTACAGAGCCAGGAAGCTGATCAAATGCCCAAGATTTATTACGCAAACCTAATTTGGGGCATTTTCATCATCCTTGGCGTTTTCCAACAGGAACCCAAAGGGTCTTATAGCAGACAACAGGAGTTCAGACATTTAAAGCCTTTATTACTTGCTCAATAAATCAATTTGAGGTCTGAAGCTTTTTTAGATGCTCAACTGCAGTAAAATGGAAATAATAACGCAATTATTCTTCTGTTGTCACAAACACCTCATTATTGCTGCTGCTGCACATGATGATTTTAAAATGAAGCCAATAATCTGCATCACAGATTCAGTTTCAATAATTTCCTTAAATTTCTTATAAAGGGATAAATAAAGTCTTCTGATTCTGATAAATACAGTGCCAGTAGTGACACCTTACTCTATATGGTAAGTCAATACAGGATAATGAAATAGTGGTGCCCTCTGTTGGTTGCTCACTCACTCTAAGAGGCTGGTGTTAAAAAGACATCTTCCATCTTTCCAAATGTTTTACAAGTTAAATAATACATAACACTTATACTTGACTATGTTGCACAATTAAATCTCACTGTTCTGCACACACAGGGAAATTTATTAGGTGTGAAAATAATGTGCTTTAAAGGGGGGAGAAAATGTCTTCAGGGAGGGATAAAGCTGACATAATGCAAGTTTAATTAAACTGTCATCCCTGATTTAGTTAAATAATTAAACAGGCATTAAGCACCAGTGAAAATTACCCTTAATCTCCAAATATCCCATCGTCATATTAATCTTAATATTTGCATATGCTCTGAGATTTAAATACCTCTCACATCTGCATATAAAAAAGATGCTACTGCAAAAGGCTGGTTAATTTATATTTATACTAATTTATATTTATTATACCATGTTTCTTTAACCCAGAGAAAAAATGAAAGGTAATAGTGACAATTTGTTGTTATTTGCTGCACTCTGTCCCCAAAAAGTGACTAACTGTCAAAACATGAGTAGTGCCATAACCAACTGAATTATAATTTATGTTTTCAAAAAATTTTGCCAGAACATAAGTTTCACTTTTGTGAAAATCTAATTTTGGATACACAAGGACAATTTACTCATCCAGCCTGATTAATGCTGCCAGACAGACATGTAAAACATGACTAATTATGAGACACTGATTGTCATTCATCTTTTAGCATTGCCAAGGAGGAGATTCTCATCTGGTCTCATCAGTGATATGTTTCTATCTACTGTAGTGAATCAGATGGTTCTGATTTCAACACCCAAATACAGCTGCTACAAAAAATAAATGAATAAATAACAGAAGATAATCAGTCTGTGATTATTAACATGACGAAATTCAGTAAGCAAAATAAACATGTTCCAGTATTTTGTACATATTAAGTGAAACCTTTAGCTATATTTGGCACAAGACAAATTTCCTTTGCATGTTTCTTTTGTGCCACTCTGCATTTTGGGGGAATCAAAAGATCTTAAATGTGAAGGTAATATTTACAGTACAGACTTTAAATTAAAGTTAAAATGCTGAATACTTGACCCGGGCAGTGAAGGGATTTGAGGGGAGCATTTTGCTCACATGGTATGGCAAACGTGTCATTGCCAATCAGCAAACGCACCATAAATGTGTTTTGATGATGGCGGTGGAGGGCACCATCTAACTCATCAGTGCGAAATCTCTCACAGGTGTCCTATTGGGTGGAGGCTGTGCCCATGAGCCGTGCTGTATCATCACTCAGAGGAGCCATTCATTGATTTGCAGTGACTCCAAGGGGATCAAATCCAAACCAGGTCAGCAAGATGCCTTTCACGGCATATGAGATGCACTTGATGCCCACGTTAGAGATCAAGCAATAGGAACTCATCTAAGCGGTCTGTATTTTTTTTGGCAACATACGAATGCTGAAGCTTACATAAAGAAAAAAGAGACATTATTTAAATGACACAACTTACTTAATTTATCTTGCTGGAGTTTTTAAATCTAGTCCGAGTGGAAGGACTGAGCCAAAAAGGGTCAAAGTTATAATTAAAATGTGTGCAAACATAAATAAATGTTTAATTTGAATACTTACAGCAATTTATCTGCAGTAGCAACCAGTCCCAGTAATCACAGATCTGGATTAAACAGCCATTCATGTTTCATGTTCAGAAGGACACAATATTAACATCTACTCCCTCAGATGTGGTTGAATCACAATGACAAAGACTGTGGGTCACGTTAGGTTGAATGCCAGTGACCAGTATTTAGAGAGATATAAAGGCTGTCATCACTTTGATATGCAGATTTGATTTGATATGAAAGCTCCAAAGAGTCCCGGTCGGTGCCCTGCTCACAGGTGCATTCGCTTTGATGGCACAAAAATGTATTTTTCCTACTGATGCTTTTTAAGAAGCGGGATGTTGTAATTTGCCACAGCACGGTTTTGAATAATTATTTTTTTATGTGGGAACCAACAACCTTGCGAACACAGAGAATCACCTCAGGGTAGTAGTAGCAAGTTTGTTTAATTCACTAATTTGAAACAAGATCAGGATGCACATCACAACACACATTAAACACATAAGACCTGCAGAATTAGTAAACACATGACTTTTAGGTTGCATGTCACTCCAAATCCAACCGATAAGAAAAAAGAAAGAAAGGGATGAGTGGGCGTATTCTGTGGAAACGGAAAGCCTTGAAACTGCAGCGTGTGACTGTAGCATATTGCTGGTGTGTGTGTGTGTGTGTGTGTGTGTGTGTGTGTGTGGCGTTTGCCATTTGTGAGCCCTGTTTGTGCATATTTTAGATGCCTTGCCAATGGCTCAAATTATGCATTTTCAGTCATGCATATTCTGGCTGACATACAATATGATCTATGTACAATCTACTTCATTAACCGGACTTGTACACATGATACCTGAGAGCTGGTGGTTAAGTGTGAGTAATCCACCCCGCCGCTAACCAGTCAGTAAGTTGTAAGCAGCTGTAAGAGGTACATGTAAACAGAAATTCCAAAAGCATCCTCATCACTGATGACACAACTTAGTAAAGTAATTAAACAACGCAGAACAGTAAGTTGCTGACCACTGCAAACCTTAGTTGAGTGACAAAGGCTCTGGCGATTGTGTGGGATACAGACCAAATAGTCCCTGAATCACTATACTTCTCATTAAAATGTGTTTTGGTAGAGGAATTACATAACACAAAACATACGTTCAAACAGAAACTTTCAAAAACTCTTTTTAAAGAAGAAACTGCAAATTAAATAAGCACAAATTCCTTCATTACATAATGGATCAAATCAGTCACCACAACCTGGTTACCTGCTCCCTGAACACAACGTTCCTGATGTGAACACGCTTACCCATCTACACAATCTGAAGGAACTGTAATATAAAAAAACATAGACCTTCTATCTTTGGGAACACCAGATACATTCATCAATGTAGAACATATACATAGTGTTTTGTTCTTTTCACAAACACATTCTGGCTGGAGTTCAGAGTTGTGTGCGCACAGCGGGAGTCAACATTGTGATATAAAATTCATTTCTGTGACGCACCTCCCAGGCACACAGGGTGGCATTTTCAGTTTTTAGATTATACACACACACATTCACTAAACTCCTGATCTATCGAAAATCTAACTGTTGCTCTTCAACAGTGCACATGGGATTTCCTTTTTGATGTGTTAATTAGACTATTCCCCAAGACTAAAAAAAACCATATGTGAAGAAAGGTGAAACCTCAAACAGGTCCAAGGAATAACATGTTTACCTCAGACATACTGGCAACAGGATGATTAGAAGACTATAAGACATGGAAACACTTCATTAAAACTGTCAGCAAGTCCTCTTCATCTCACCAAATACTAAGCAACAGAGTGTGTTAATAAAAAAAAAAGACATGCAATGTAATTTCTCTAGTTTGCCTAAAACTGCGTATGAAATGATCCTATCACACATTTTCATGTAAATTTACTGCTTGAGACCCATTTAAATGACACTGAAAACCCAACTTCCCTAAATAGTGTGATGAAATGAGTTTAAAGGAAAGAAATCTGAATCTCATGCTAACAGACTGTCCTCATTGTGGTCAGACAACCCTGAACCACAGCCTCAAAGTCAAAGTAACTAAGCCAATTATGTACATATCCCATTCCTGGTCATTGCTACTCAGCTTTCCTGGAGGATTCCTGGGCTACATACTTCTCCTGCAACACCGGGTTTACAACTGACAGCAGCATACAACTAAGGGAAAATAATAAATACAACCTATAATAAAGAATTAAAAACATAAGAACATCCTTCAATATATAATGTCAATGCGAGATCCCATTTACACATCAGGTACCCAACAATGGACCGAATCAATGTGCAGTCTGTTTGGATAATATTAGGTCACAACCACAAGAATGCAGCAGTTCAGAGTCAATAAATAAATAAATCCATTATCATTGTTATGTAGTGATACAGATGATAGTGAGAGAAGGAGGATGGAGGAAAAGGCAGGATGTATAGAGGTCAATGAGAAAAGAAAGGTGCTGAGGGTAGGAAGGCAGATGCCTCACTCTGGGGCTTCATTCGTCGTTCCCGTCATCCTCTCTTCATCGCCCTGTTTCTGATGCTGGAGTCTGGCGTAAGTCACTGCATCACCCCTGTCAGAAAAAGAAGAGGAAAGGAAAGAAGAAAGGATGCAAGAGAAGGGGGTAGTTAAACGTTACGAGGAGGACGGGGGGGTTGAAACAAAGAGTGTTAACAATGGTAATTGAAAGGTGTGTACACACGATGTCTCTGTCAAAAATTAATCTGCACAAACAAAGAGGCTCATTAGCATTATAAAAACTCTCAAGCATAAAATTAAAATCTTGGTTATAACATGGCACACAGCTGTTAACGTGAAAGCCTGGTTTAATAAGACATTTTGGAGGAGTGATTTTATGAGTGGGACATAAAGACATTTGAATAATTACAAAAAGTACTGTACCTTTTTTTTTAACCACATACAGAAGAATTGTTTAGAAACAGCTGCGTTTCTTTTTCTTTGACAACAGACTTACTTTTTGCCTAAAGATGCCAGCCCGTACAGAACTCCTGTAGCGAAGGCGATGGCATTTCCAAACAACGTTGTAAAGGAGAAACTCAAGAATATGGGAAACAGGGCCATCCTGAAAAATCAGCAAGCAAAGAAACAGTCAACGACAGACAAAAAGAAACGCCAGTAAATCGTGTCAGGTACATACAGTACACTTCTACCGAAGCATGTCCAACAACTTATGCAATGTTAATAACTATCAGAAATTCACAAAGCGAAAATGTAATTTTTCATACAGTGAAGTACAGTCTCCAGTGACTGAAACAATGTACAATGCATACGGTCTTTTTCTCACCCGCAGTAGAAGAAGGATTTCTGCCATGGTTTGAGTTTGTCTGCACGGGCTGCTACTGCATTAGCAAACTCTATGAACTGGCAACAGAATGGGACCTCGCATAGGAACAGCACGAATGCATTCAACCTTGAGACAGAAGGAGAGGACACAAAACACAGCAGCAAATCATCCAGAGAGCTGACGTCAACAAAGACTTTGGGCTATAGAACCCGTGTTCACGGTCTCCTAAACCAAAATATAAACAATTTACTATTACATACAAATCAACAAACTGAGAAGCTGAAACTAATATAAACATTATAAATAAATGTGTGTGTGATTATTTGTGAAATTAACATACAGTAGATGCAAATTGATACTCTGCCGATCAACTTACTACAGTTTTAAGTCTTTCTCCAAAAGATTTTATAACTCGTCACAAATACAATGTTGTTAATGTTGTGAATTACTTTCTGTTTTTTATCACAGGTGTGCGGAGGCCCTTCAACAAACATTGTTAGTCCTGTGGTCCAACGTCATAAAATGAGTAAATATATAGATGCCACACAAAAGTAAGTATATAGTGTTATAGACTTACACCATCCATACCCCAGCAGCAATGTTTAAGGGATTCACGGTGACACAGTTCCACACTCCTGAGACAGCACAGGCTGTGGGATTTGGAGAAAAAAAAACAAGATGAAGCAAAAAGGTATGAAATTTGATTTTCAAAAAAAGACTGTTAGTCCTATACTAGAAGACATAAAACAGTATACTACATTTTATTTGTATTGTTAGTTCTGAAATAAATAAAAGCACAACAAACTAACATTTAAAACTACTAAACTTTAAGAACACAACCTCCCCTCAAAGATGCTTGGCCAGATTAATTAATTACCCATTTTAAATTCCTCTTGTAGAACATTATTTCTTTCCAATAGATTATAGCAAATGCAGCTTAATTGTTTGTTACACAAATCACTATAGATCTTTCATATCTATATGTTGTAAAGAGTATCCAGTGTCTAACCATTGTCTGAAATATTATGAGTTGCAAGCACAACATAGGAACATGTCCACTATCTCAACTCAAAACACAACTTCTAAGCACAGCTTCATTTACAAATGTTATTTTTAATCTAGTGGTATTTCTGAGGGATGTACTCTAAAACCTCTGATTTCCGGTCCATACACAAACCACCAGGGAAGGCAGGTTTCTGAATTTGAGCGTCAACACAGTCCAGAAGCTTAAGCCTGAATTTCCAGACTGACATACTTATGTGAACTGTGAGGTCATACAGCTACCGGTAATAGATAACAAACTATGAGGCATATCCTGCTCCTTTAGAGTATCCAGCCTCCTAAATAATACAGATACCATTGAATATGCAGAGCCCCAGGTAGTTAATGTGATACAGGCACTGTGACTCTGGTGTCACTGTGACCAAGGGAGAGACAGGATGGCTGCAGTGCTGCTGGAAAACTGCAAAGCCAGCAGTATAAATCCCTACTGTTACATGTTGTGGACTGTGTATTCATATTACATCAAGTTAATTTAGGAATAACAAGCTGGTATGAAAGGAGCAGGGAAACAGGCGGCGCCCAACAGTGGCTGCTGCAGTGAGGTGACAATAGGCAGTGACAAAGCTTTTGTCCCGCCCGACTGAGCGACTGAAATGATGTACACACGCAATCAAACACAAGACTTTTCAAATAGGAGAAGAAAATAAAAATGCCAGAACAGAGAAAGCTCAGTAGTTGTACTCACTGTGTGAGTATGGCACGATTGCCATGGTGAAGTAATTTATATACTTATATATTATTATAAGACTTTGACAACTTACATATTCCTCCCAAAACCCCAGCTATTTTGCAGAGCCATCGGTACCACCATGTCATTCCATCATCCTCCGGGGTGGCTTTAGTGGACGCTGCAGTCTCCTCAGTGCTCATTGTGTTTTCTTCGCTAAGTTAGCTTAAGCTACTCAAAACAATTACTTACAAATGTCACTAACTGCTTATTTACTGTGCTGCCTTTCAGTAAAAGGTGTCGTAATTAAAAATGTCGACTATTTTCTTTTTTTCCTTCACTTCTGTTCGTGTCGGAGCCAGCTACCTTACGTTTCAAGCAGCTCTCCACACAGCTAGCCCCGTCACTCAGTACCAGCTAACCGGCTAGCACATGCTAAAGAGCACAGCCACCAGCTGCCGAAAGTAGTGGATATCACCGCATCCGCCCTCAAACGTTTGTCAATGTTATACATGAACCAGAACTATCATAAAATGTCTCTCTTTTCGGTGATAAAAGTACACTACCCCCCCTTTTGACGTTCACGCAGCTGCTCCGTTGTTCTTCGCCTCACTGGCTGTTCAGCAGATGGAAGCGGTGCATTGTGGGAGGTTTGACTGTGTCAGGGTCAGAAAGTTTGTTTACTTTCAGGGAGTCCTGCGATCATCGCGACAGAGGTTATCATACATATTTTAATAATTGCACATATAGGTTTATTGAAGTGTTTAGATGCAGATGTATTAATAATGGTTTTAATATTAAAGCGCCAGTTTGTGCTATTAGCATGATGTCTGAGATACAAACATAAACACTAGTTTCGTAATATATTTGCTGCACTAATAAAATAATTTATTGTTGTCAAGTTGCAACTATTACATTTTATATATGTGATGCAAAAAATCAGTTTCAAATTGTGTTTCATGTCAAAAGTTAAGAACATGTGTTCTTTATTTTGATCTAATGTGGCACAACTTAATGCTGAAAATCAATGTGAAGAAGATTTTTGAGTCACTCTTGATAGTTATGATCTTGAAAGTGCTTTCAGAGACAAGGTAACTATACTTTAAAAACCTTCAGTATTCTGGGCATTTATACTTAGGAAAAATAAACTCTTGCCTCTGTGACTTGCACACAATTTCAATTGCATCTCATACCATACCACTTTTTTTTATAAAGGACATTTTAACACAGCAAAGGGTTGACCGAAGTGCTATACACATAGGCGCACATAGCATAAAGGGCACAGAATCAAAAGGTAAAACAAAGATACATTTTTATTATTAAATATTGGGCTTATCTTTAATCACTCATTCACACACAGACACAGCACCAAATATCTCAAGTTATCCAATACCTTTTTACAAAGAAATACATTTGGTTGGCAGTTCATTTTCTTAAATAAATTTCTACTGAAGGACCTGCTGTGATCCACGTGATACAACGACTTTGATCTTTCTCCATCACATTATCTTCTAGACCAACAGCTAATAACAGAAACAAAGTCATGAACACAGAGCTGAGTGTGTTTGTATTTAAGGAGCGTCACAGTGTTTAAATGACCAACTCTCACTCGGACAGCAGTGTGGATTGTAGTGGCCTCCGAGTCCTTCGGCTGATCCTCCTTTCCTCCATTACAAGTTTTTTTCTGTTCTCTACGGGTGTGTGGCACAACATGTCATCGAGAGTCGTCTGAATCACCTGACCGGCTTGTTCAAGCTGAATGACAAGCTGTTCCACCGTCACCATGTTTGGTTCTGTCTGTTTACTCTGCAAACGCAGCAAATCCACCTGGGACAAGTCACAAGAAGCCACTGAGCCAACTCCTTCACAGCATTTAAAAAACACATCCCAGTAGCTTGTATTAACTGATTTACACGGACCCTGGTAAAAACAAATCTATGTACAAAACCTTGCAAAGATTTTACAAAGCTCCTCCAGGATACAAAGACTAATTCCTCGTTTAATTACTGCATCCTTGTGTATCGCCTGTTGAGATGTTTGACTTACCACCTCCTGGGAAAATTCTTGTTTCTTCAGAAGAGAAGAGCTTTTAGACAACAAGGCAGCAGTCAGAATGTGCATAACTTCTGTTACCTCCCCTGACAACGTTAGTATCGCAACCTAAATCACAAGAAAGTGAAAAAATTATGTTTGAGCCACAACAGCAAGAAATAATGTGTACTGCAGAAACAGCACATGGTGCACCCCCCTTACTTTTAAATTTTGGCATAGTCTGCTGTCTGTGCTCACAATCTGCGAATACAACGACTCAGCATTCTTGATGTCACCCTGGAACGAAAATGTAAGATTACTGTAGAATAGTTAAAAAAATCGGAACTTTAGATAATTTAGTTCAAACAAAACGAACCTGCTTAAGTGCTAATCCTACAGCGATGCAGTAAGCGTGTCTGGGGATGAAGCGATCTTTGGTTCGTGTCTCCTCTAGCAGAGCTGTGCAGACCCTGTATGACTCTGCTGTGTTCTGACCAGTGTAAAACCGGACACAGTAAACACCCAATAAAAGGTCCCATAAATACAATTGCGTTTAACTATAATTGGAAATCAATTATTTATACGCTACCATTTTATAGCAGGTACCAATGGCCAGTATCAGCGTGTCTTTGTTGAATGGTACACCCTGGTTCCTCATGGTTTTTAATACCTCCAGAGCCTCTGCAACAGACAAGGTGTGGGATATTATATGCAGGAGATATTAAGTCCAAAAACAAAAACACCAGATCTGTCACTTACTTTCATAAGAACGCTTTGTGAATAAAATGTCGATGGCGATGTTAAAGGAGGTTGCATCATTGAAAAATCCAGCCATTTTCTGTCAGAGAAATGTAGTCAGTTGACCAAACTTTTTATTACCATAACAACAACTTATGTTATCAAATGTTACCTTATCTGTAATAGTAGCAGTGGCCATCTCCTCTAGACCCAGCTCATAGCACAGCCTCATGAAGAGAGGGCCAAACTTAAACTCTCCAAACGCCATATTTCTGTTCTCTGTGTGATATCTTGTCAGAGCAAATTTAAGGACAATTTATAATTCAGACACAACTTTCACCTTCCTTGTTTATAAAGGTACAAAAACTGTGAATAAAGGATGTACTGTACCTATAGACGGCCTCTCTGGCTATCACCAAGTCATCTGCAGACTGGCACAGGTGAAGAAGAAGCTTCAGCTCATCACTGAGTATCAGCTCATTCTTCTGTAGCTTCCGACTTATGAGCTCAATGTAATTTCCTGTAAACGTGGGTAAAACATATTAATCACATATAATAAATGACATCACTGTAGCACTGTGCTCTAAGACCAAACTGCTCACTTACCTTTTGATCCAGTGAGTAGATGAGCTACAGACAGCTTCTTTTGCTGGAAATCTTGTAGTTTGATGACATCTTCTGACAGCAGATGCCTCTTAGCTGCAGATGTCAATATAAAGAGCATCAATGCAAGAACATGTTGAAATGTTTAATTAGAGGTAATGCTGACATTGCGTAGTGATATATAGGAACAGCATGTTTATATGTAAAAAACTAATAACTAATCACTTGTGGTGTGGATATTTACCATCTGAACCGAATTCTAAAACACTTGCATTAACTGTAAAATCGTGATACAGTCAAGAAAAGCAACTTTACACGTGTGTCTGTAAACCAGCCCGTTTTAACTGACAGCCGACTTTTAAACAGCAAACACACTGTTTTTTTTTTGTCTTACCTCCTATGCAGGTTTCGATCCAACTTGGCTGTAAAACACCAAACAAAAGTCCTTTAGATGGCTCATGGAGTAATGATCGACAACATTTAGCGAACCTGCCCAGCGCCATAGCGCAGACTGTACCATAAAAAGGAAAACAGAGGGAGATCTACTGGATATGTGACAGACTTTAAAAACGTAAAAGCTTAATGACCCTCACAAAAGCTAACCATTTCTTTTAATTGCAATAAAATCCCAGTGTTTCATTCATCATTTATTTCATTTAGCTTTTTACTTTTAATATTCCTAATACTGAGTTTGCAGTTGGTATCGTCCAATAAGGAAGCGCAGCGAGATCCTGTCCAGGGTACACTCTGTTTACTATCTACACAATGCTATTGTGATTTATTTCCTTTCTGTCTTCTGTTCTCGATTCTATTGATATAAAGTGTTTTGCCTCTCCGGATTTCATTTATTTATTTTTTTTATTTTATTTTAAAAGTTTTTTTCGTGACCACCACAGCACGGTGTTCTAACCTCTAGGTGGTGCTGCTGCACTGCACTTCGAAAACGTCTGAGGAACTCCTCCCCCAGACGTTTGGCACCCACTCTAATGTGTGTAATAATAATAATATCAATCATCATCTTCATAATGCATATTTATAAAATTCACATTTTAAATGTCCTAGAAGTTTGATTCTGTTCATCTTGGTCCAGATGAACAGAATCAAACTTCTAGGATTTCCTTACCTGGATTATTGAGTACGCATTGAGACTACAAAAAAAAAACAGGTTTATAATAAATGCCAAGTCTAATAAATGTTATTTAATGCATCTAACGCATTTAAGTCCTCACACTTATGAATCGCTTTTGCCTGTTGCATTTGTTCATTGTCCAGTTGGTCATTCGATTGATAAATATTTTTCTTTTTGAATGAATTTGACATTTAAACGTTCATAATTATATTAAGATAATACTTGAGATAATTATTTGACATGCTTTCATTTGATTCAAACAACTTTCAGACCAGATTCTCTAGATGGAAACTGTCTGTTCCCATTTAGAACTTGACACTGCAGTTTTGTACTACAATAAACAACCTTGAAGTAATTGTCAAGGTATTCAAATACCTTCTTGATAAAATACAGAGGTTAAATGCACACACAAAAATAAAACTCTTCCACACAGTAAATTACATTAAATCATCTTTGGTATAGAAGAATTCACTGAGCACCATTGACCTACAGCTTTATGTAACCAAGGACTCAAGTTCTGCTTTATTTCCCATGTCAAGGACAAATTGGAGTCATATATTTTAAATTTACCACTGAAATAAATTACTGTCTAGATTCACCTTGAGAAAAATATTTTCTTATAATTTTGAAATGTTCTGTTTAAATATATTATTGGGAAAATGTTAGTCATCACTGCAGGCAGTGGGCAGACTTTCTGTATGTGGACACAAATAAACTACACCTGCAGCTCTTTGGAGAGTAAGTTGTAAAAAGAAATATTCCAGTGATTAAGATGCTTCTTGAATTAACTACTGGAGATAGAAGATCTCACACAAAGAAACCAGGGCTGGGACAGGGAGGTTCACTTCTGTTGCCTTGGCAACAGGACCTCAGCCCATCCAGCTGAGATTGCTTGCTCAGCCAATCAGAAACAAGGCCTTGGATAATTTATGGTATCCTGCAAGGTGTGTGGGTCTCTGTGGGTTTCCGTCTTATACTCTCTCTCTCTCTCTCTGCATACACATGCATGAATTCAGTATAATTTTTTTTTCTACGTATAAATTAACTACAGCTACAGGATGATACGTCATTGTTGTGGCAGCTCATTGAAGTTACTTAAGTAATAAAAAAAGCAACATGTTTGTGCGGGGTCTTTTTTATACTGGGACACTAATTTCCCTTGACTAACAGCCAGGTTGTGGCAACAGATAGTAGCTCCTACATCTTCTTTGATTTGTCCCCGTGTGTGTATGTCTCTACTGAAACAGTCTTGGCAGAGCTAAAAACAGCCAGTACTGATCACTGACTGTGTGTTACCATTTGAAAGGCACTGTCCTTCAATGACATTTAAATGGGTTAGCTTCTGGACGGGTTTTCCATTAAATCATAATTGTCTGTGACTGAATATGGCACAACTTGAATATATTAATGTGAAGGAAATACAGGAGCATATCTATTGACAGCATATTTGCTGAAATGGCTTTGAGAGATTAGCTTATATGATCGCTAATTATGAGCAATCAAACAAAGACGGGTGTTTCCTTATTATTGACTAACTTCAGGAGCTTGCTCTGTTGCTATTTTCAATACTCCAAAAAGTTCACGTTGCATGCTATATCCATCTTTTCTGTTAAGAGCGAGAAAAAGCAAGCTTCCAGTTGTTTCTCCGGGCGAACATAAATCAAGTTGTTGCTACAGCATGGCTCCCAGGGACACTTGTCACCAAGCAAGCCAAAAGAAACCACTTCCCTGCTGGCTCATATTGTTACTTATGGCCAATCTTTCAAGTTGGCAGCCACTGTTCTCATCTCTATTGCTATAACAGGGGAGCTCTTGGATCACTTAATTTGTCTGTAATTAGCATCACAGGTTCCAGTGGCACTAATTCTCCAGCCAGCTGACAATAAACTGCTGCAGAAAAAGGGATGGCAAAAGTAAAAGAATGCAAATCCAGTGCGAAACTGTGAGAAAAATCAGCATCTACTGTAGGTTTATGTTATGTACAAAGACACAAATCTTATTTTTCGCATCATATTTTATTGTAGTTGTTTTGAATGTTTGTTCTTCAGTAGAGGTTCCTATTACATCGGGTTCAACATGTGGGTAGAGGAAGTATTGCACACAAACATCAGAAAGCACTAATGAATACTTTCACTTTAAACTAATTGCTATAGGTTACATATGAGTTTGGGAAAAGGGCAGTAAAAGATGCAAGATCACAAGACAAATACCTCACAGCTGCAGACAAACATTATTAAAGTTCTTCTAAGAGAAAGATGATGGGAAAAGGCAGAGATAAATAGAGAGAAGTAGAAGAAGTGCTGAGAAAGAAGACAGAAAGAGAAATGTCAAGTCAAGAGAAATGTCAGTTCAGAGTTTGTAGTTCTTGTCATGGTGTGAGGCTCATGTACAGGAAAACTGTTCTATAGTGAACAATCGTTAAAACCTGACATCATTTCATAAATACCTGGTGAATTGTTGAGTCAACTGATTTGCTCAAAGTACCAAAGCCTGTAGTCATCAAGTTGTAATTTGTTGAGTGTTTCTCCGAAGGCGGGCCTGTCAAAGTCTACGGCCTCTGTACTGCTTGTTTGGTATGTGTCATGTTTATGTTCGAAGTGTCTAGTTTTGTTTTACATACTTTCATCTAAAACCCACAAGTCACTCACTCTCACCTCTGTGTGCTGCTCCTGTCAAGGCTACATCTCTACTGGAAGCTGTTTTCCTTTCGTCCAGCATGAATAGGACAAACCCTTACATCATTTAGGTCTCCCTAAATGCTCACACCAACCTGTAAATCTACACTGTGCTGCATCCAAAATCAAGTTTTACAGTGATACAGTGCACAGGGCACCCGCTAGAGTTACTGTAGTATACAATGTCATGGCACAATTAGCAAAAAACAGAAAATGCTCGCTTTAGCCTACAGCATATAGCCCTGTTGTTCTTAATGCAAGTTTCAGCAAAATTCCTATTACAAAAGAAAAATAATCCCAATGTATCATAACTCATGCGTGTCTCAAGCTATTTATAATTATAATACAACGCTTTAGAAAAACAAGACATTTTAAACTTTATGAAAATATCCTGCTTCACCAGCTTTACATTGGGAAAGGGCTAGCTCCCCTATCGCTCAGTGACTACATAAAAACAGGTATTAGCATTATCTTTTTAAAACAAATTATGTGTGGAAATAAAATAATCTGAAATAAAAAGGATTCTCTAAAAAGCCTTAACATTGTGGAAATGATACAACTTTACAGATGCGACAAAGGCGGCAAAGGAGCAACTTCCGAAGCAACTTTCTGTTGCGCGGTGTAAAAGGCTATCTGAACAATCAGTCATATTATTGAAAAGGTAATGTAACAAATGAATCTCCATACATCAGCAGCGACATAAACCAGACAAAAAAGAGATCCATTACAATCCAAATTAAACACGAGCAACAGTTTCACAGTGGTCGAGAAACTGCGTTGGCCACGATGAGTATGAAGTCTGGCGTTATATTAATGCTGATCATGCTGAATGTTGAGTATACTTTCATGTTAATTTCCTTTTGCTATCATTCAACTATGAAACCATGTAACAGTCCTTTTCTGGAATAACCTTTGGTGTCTACGGTTACCAGCCTAGACTTCTGCTAGTTGCACCAGTTCTATGCCAGCTCTACATTCATTATAATTACCTAAGGCGGTAACAGAGTAGGTGCTGCTCTATCCTTCGGTGTGGATAACAACCATTGTCTTGTAGCTTGAAAACAGTTAAGTTGATTGATTGAAAAACCGGGGGGGGGGGGGGGGGGGCCAAAACAACCTCGTCTCGAGTTAGCAGAATTGGACAATCATGTCGAGACGGGTTTGGTTTTTATTTTTTCCCCCCAGTCCATTTATACCTGAAATAAAGATAAATTATATAGTAAACACTCAAACATGTTACAGGTTTTAGCGTAAGTCCTCATTGCTGATATTTATGTTTCCTGTGGATTAGTATGAAGAAGTATAGTTAAGAAGAATATGCAAGTGTTTACATGTCTAATTAGGTTCCATGCAACATGGATTTGTTTCCTTCCTTAAATAGTGTTCCTTCTCACGGATGTTCTCATCATCAGTCACTAGACCCCCTGATTCATAGATCTCTTGCCGAACACGCTTACATCTCTATCTTACAAGCTGGGAAAGACTCATCTTGCATGACAACAGTGCTGCT
The DNA here is from genome assembly GCA_032359275.1 of Microctenopoma steveboyesi. NCBI lineage: Eukaryota > Metazoa > Chordata > Actinopteri > Anabantiformes > Anabantidae > Microctenopoma > Microctenopoma steveboyesi. The sequence goes on along the minus strand of JAUMHF010000004.1, from coordinate 3,958,462 downwards.
GCTGGCTAGGACCATGATGTTCAGCTCTTGCTGTTTGTCATGGGTATCCTGATACCACTCCCTCATCACGTCAGTGTCATGGGTTGGAATTAGAGTGACCTGTCATTAGGAGGGAGAAGAGAATTCAGAAAATCTATTTCAATGTTAGGGTCTGCATCATACCTCAAAAAATAAAAATAAAAATAAGTTAAATGGCAGAGGCATCTTGAATTGTATTACATGCATTTGTAAGTTCTCTAAATAATATCTTTAACACACAAAAAGTACAGAAAACAACCTCTCACTTAACTTCAAACTAAATTGTATAACTTTGCTGTCTTCACATGAAGCAAAATAAAGAACACTGTTGGCCAAAGTTACCAAATGAACTAATATTTACCTGCATGTTGTTCCCCCACTGGGCCTTTCCTTCCAGCAGAGCATCAAGCACAGCCCTATTGGGTTCCTGAGCTGTCTGATCATTGCCACTAACCACATAGTAAGAGGATCGCACTCGCTTGAAGAATTCAGCATCCACATTTTTAGAACTACAGTGATTGGGGATGTAAACCAGATCCATGTACATGGGAGGACAGTTGGGCAGAGATACCCCACCTGATATTTTTCCACTGCCTGTACCTAAAAGAGACAAATATAGCTCTTAGATAAGTTCTAAAATATGGTAGAACTATGCAAAGCAGTAAGGTGATTATTAAAAAATTAGAGTAGCCTGTACTCACCTGATGTGGCAGTTTTTACACCTCTGGAAGCAGAGGTATTGGTTGCATTTTTGGCATCTTTCCCTTCTCCAACACTTTTCTTTGGAGAAGCAGTCTTTGTGTCCTTAACTTTTGATAAACCACTCTTCCTTGCTGGTGATGAGGATTTTTTTGAGAGCTTTTTCTTCTTGGGCTTTTCTTCTGCATCTGTATTAGCATTGTGGAGGTTTTCCTCAGCCTTAAGGGCTTCTGGGTCCACCATGCAGACATCGTGATGACCTAAGGCTGGAGCAGAGTCCCTGAGTGCCACTGGAGGAGGATCAGCATGTTTGTGCGTCAGGGTTCTGTCAGTAGGCAGGGTCTCAGAGTCGTCCTCCGAGTCAATGTTAGCATCTGCAGTTATGGAGGGACACTCCTCTGTCCCTGGTGGAACATCTGAATCTGTCTGAGACGGGGCAGACTCACTGATGGATGTGGGTGGGGTCTCCTCACATTGCCTGACAGAAAGCTTATTACCTGGAGGTGGGGGCCCTCCTCCTGACTTGGCCAGAGGCTTTTCTTCTTCCAATGCCTTCTCTTCATTGATGAAGTATTCGAGAGGGTTGGGGTTAATGAAAGACGGGGATAGTTCTGTCTTTGGGTGACGGTACTCACATGAAGTTACAAGACAGAGGTCAACATCTGTCTTTGATGGAGCAGAGGGGCTTCTCTTAGTAGAATCTGGGTCCCTGGAACCACAGGCTAAACTGTAACTACATTGATCAGAGGACAGGGGTAGATATGATGGGGAGGGAACTTTGGGGCTCACAGGGGATGTTGCCTCAGGTGTAGATTTGTCACATTTAAAAGGATTAGTCTCCTTTGCTGGCGAAAGTGTCTCTTCTTTTGACAAAGTTAAAGAAGACTTTGGAGAAATAGCCCTGGGAGGCGAGGGTGATTTGTCATACTTCTGCTCTGTGTCAGATTTATTAGTAAAACTCTCCGTAGTTATAGAGGTTGGGCTGGTGCTGTCCTTAAGTGGGGAGCCTCCTAGCACAGGGGATGGCTCAGTGGAATGGGGAGAGTGGGTGAGAGAGGATGCCTTGGGTGTGACTGGTGATTTGTCTGTCTGCTCTGTCATAGTATGTGGCAAATCTGTCATTTGGCATGGGGTGGTAACGGAGGGTGTGGACTGAGATGCATCTGATGGGGTTGCAGAGGTTGCACGGACCGAATCACTCTCCTCAAAAAGCAATGGCTTCTCTACCATGGAGCTAGGCTCTTCAGGTGGTCTCAGATCATTTCCATCTGGACTGTAGTCAATCTCAGTTGGGCCATTCTCCGCAGTACGTGAGCTACCCCCTATAGATAAGTGTTCTGGGGATTGCTTACTAAAGTCCAGGGCTAAGGAGTGGTCAGGTGACTCTTGGCCAAACTCTATAGACATGGTCGAGTGCTCTGGGGATTTTGTGTCATGCATCTGTGTCCGGCTTTTTGTCTTTGGTGAGGTATCTGGTGAGATTGACATGGGCCTAGGGCTATCTTCCTTGGATGCAGATCCTTCAGCCTCCTGGAAGGTGGTTGGGGTCTGAACCACAGAAACAGACAGAGAGTCATCGACTTCTGTTGAGTGAGGAGAACCCACCTCAGCGTGAAGGGAAGGAGAATCAGTGATGGGCTCTGGAAATGAGCTTGTGGCCAGGGAGGCTGTGGATGCTGAAGCTAAATGTGAAAATGTGTCTTCTGCTACGACTTCCTCCAGAGGGGTTCCTGACTTGTCTGATGTGGAACCTTCTGAAATGGACATTTTACTTTCTTCTTTGAATGAGGTGAATTGACAGGTGTCTGCCTCGTGTTTAGTTATTGGTGGTGAGAATAAAATAGAATGGTTATTTTCTTCAGTTTTCTTCTGGTCAACATCAAAGGGTGACTTTTCCTCACTTAATGGAGAATCAGGCTCAGTTGGAGAAGGGCTTTTTGGAGAGGACATTGCCTTCTCCACAGAAGAGAAACATTCTGGTTTTGACTCATCAGGCTCTGGGGTAACTCTGCTGGAAGAATCCTCTTTGTCACTTGTGACCTCCACAATTAGCGGACCCTTTGCGTCACCTGACACAGCTGGAAGAGCTCCTGCTTTTTCATCTACTGGTGATTGATAGTAAGGTGTGTGACCAGAGGACTGAGGTGAGTTAGCTCCTTCTAGTGTCTTGTCATCTGGGCTGATGGCTGAATCAGCTGTCGCTCTGGTGCACCCTGCCAGCGTGGTGGACAGTTCTATTGGAGCAGCAAACACGGATGAAGAATCAAATGTTTCCTTGTGTTCCACGGAGGGGGAACGAACTAAAGGTGATGTTGTGGAAGCTGAACTGAGTCGTGTGGTGTTTACATCACACTTCTCACATGACTCTTGAGCTATGTCAAGCCTTTCATCTCTACCTGCAGATGGAAATTCCTTGTAGAATTTATCTTCTTCTAAATGTGAAGGTGGAGATATTGTGGATGCAGAGTGGTTGTAGTCCTGACCTTCTGTGGCACCACTTTGAGAGCGCTCTGACACCGGCATATCCTGAAGTGGAGAAAGTTTCTTCCTGTCATAATCTCCGGATGCTGATGTCTCAAACCTGCCAACGTCCTGCAGAGGAGATACAGTCTCTTCATTGGTGATCTCATCGCTCATGTCCCTTGGAGTTAACATCTCATCCATAGGAGTAGGCACACTAGAGATCTCCATGGTGGAGTGAGTGTGGCCAGAGTTGACAGTGTAATCTTCAGGGACTTCATCTCGATTCTCCTCATCTGAGGCTGTTGAGCTCTCGAAGGCAACTGGAAGCATTTCATTGTGAATTGACGCAGCTGGAGAAACAGGTGAGGACACTTTAGGTGAAGCTGATAGAAACAGATTCTCTTTCACTGTTTCTCTTTCTGTTACAAGCGGAGGTTCTGCATTTCTATTAGTCACATCATCATCGTCATCATCTTCCCAAACACTATCTACTGGTTTGACTTCATCATCACTGGGAGTAAGTTTATCTTTATCGGACTCCACTTTCTGTGCTTCATAGACCTCTTGTGTTTCTCCCTTTTCTTCATAATCCCGTCCCTCAGATGTCTCTTCCATTACAGTGCCCTCATCTTCAAACTTTTCACTTGCACTTCCATTGAGTTTTCCCCTAAGAATTTGTTCTTCTGGAGTCTCTCCACTGTCTCCTTCAAACTCTGTTGTGGTTATACCTTCATCTACAGATTCCAGTGCCTCGGGTGAGTCTTTGGTCTGCATTAATTCTTCATGGTGGACCATCACAGCCTCCTCTTCCTTATTTTGTAGCACAGTTGCATCATCATCTATCAGCTCTTCCGCTCTGAGCTCTTCAAAGTCCTTCGTGAGGTCCTCTGGTGAGGACATCAGGGATCGTTCTTCTTCTGCATCTTCTTCAACAGCAGCAGTAACAGCAGCAGCAGTAGCAGCAGCAGCAGCAACAGCAGCAGCATTAGATGCAAGTTTGCCACTATCCACCTTTGTCTCCTTTGATATCTTTGGCTTTGCTTTCTCTTTTGATTTTAATGGTATTCCTGGCTCTTTTTTCAGTGGCTTTGGTTTTAGAGCCTTTTCCTCTCCCACAGTTGATGCCTTCTTTGTGTCTTTAGAAGTTTTTTTGATATCTTTCTTTTCTTCTTTCTTCTCCTTCATCGGAGAGTCTCTTCTGATATCCTTTTTTATAACTTTCCTTGTGTCTTCCTTTTTTACTTTTTCATCTTTTTTACCTTCTTGTTTGGACAGCTCATCTTTCTTTGTTACTTCTTTTTTAACTTCCTTTTTCTTTTCCATGGGCATTTTGGTTTCCTTCTTAGTTACTTTTTCCTTTTCAACTTTGGGTCTTGTTTCAGATTTCCTTTTTTCTGGAGTTTCATTTTGGGGCTTTTGCTCTGCCTTTGCTTTTAATTCTTTCTCGGGTGCTTTTGCTTTTTCCTTTTTCAGTGGGACCTTTTCTTTTTTCTCTGCCTTTTGTGTTTTTTCATGAGTTGATTCTATATCGGTCTTTGCTTTTTCAGGTGCTTCCTCTTTTGATTCCTTCCTAACGCTTTTGCTTGGTGATGGCTTTGGGGTAGACTTCAGGCTCTCTTTGCTGTCTGTTCTGTGTTTCATCTTAGCTTGCTTTAGTGTTGGTGTCGATGGCATATTAGGCAACATTGCTTTTTGAGTGACAACTGGCTGCTTCAAGAAGTCCAAGTGCTTTAGCTTTTCTAAACCTTCAAAGATGTGATGCTGGGTGGCATTTCCAGGAAACAGAACACGCACAACCTTATCAGAGGGATTTGCCGGGTGCCACACAATGAGTGAAGAGACAGAAGTCAAGTTAGAGACGGGAAACTCAGATTCTTTTCCATTTGGCAGCAGAATGGAAGCAGTGTCTTTCTCACTACCTGTCCACTGTTTCATAAAGTGCTGCATCTCTTTGCTGTTCTTTGATGGATTAAGCACATACATCTCAAGTTTCCCAACGCCCATTTTTTGAAAAAGTATGATTGGTTCTATAGTGTTTCCAACAGGCCTTTGCAAAGACTCCGTCCTCAAATTTAGCTTGGTTAGGAACTGCTGAGTGAATGCTGCTTCCTCAACATTCCTGCGCACTCTGTAATTAGGCTCAGGGTTATCCAGGTTGTCGGGAAGATTCACAAACACGACACCAATATCTGGAGAAATCATGTTCTTCACCCAGTCACTGCTGGGTGTTGAACCCTGTGATTGTTCCTCCTCAAGCTCTGCAACCTTCCTCTGCAGCATGCTATTGATGCCTGGTAGATTGTCATCACCAATGTGGGTCATTAGGATTGAGTCTACTCGGTCCAGATGTCTCACCAGCTTCCAGAAGCACGACTTCCTGTCTGATCCGCCGTTAATCAGAATGTTGAAACCATTTACAGCAAAGAGAGCTGAGTCACCGCGACCCCCAGGGAAAATGTAGCAGCATGGTTTGGAGAGTTTCAGGAATCCACCTGAGGTTGGTGGCTCTAACATGTCGAATGGAGATGGGATCTCTACCGATTCAGACAAATACTCTGTGAACTCAGAGAGGCCCTCCATTTCAGGGAGTATAAGGGTGGAGTTTAGTTTCATATTAATGAAATCCTGCAGGTTGTGTTTGTCCAAGTTAGAATTCTTCCAGTCACCTTGTTCAGGGCAGGCGAGTGTAAGGTTGGCTTTGTTTGCTGGGTGAATGGTGCTGAGCAATTCACCGATCTAGACATGGGAAAAATTTGACTTTTAATATTTAACATTCTGAAATTAGTAAGTAATAAATGAATAATGAATGAGATGTTTCAGTATGCATACATTTATAAATCTAGCGTAAATGGCGCAAACTGAAGGCTTAAGCTTAAAAGCAATAGCGTGTGTACCTCTAGGTCAGTGAAAATCTCTATGAAATTAAGGAAAGAGAAAGATCCAGACTGAAGAATCAGCTCCCCAGTGTTTTCAGAGCATTGTCCAGACAGAACCAGAAGCTTGTGTCTGGCAGTATCTGAGATCATCAAACGAACCTGAAAAAAAAATTATCTCACTCACTGGACTACAAAGGAATAAGCAGTGTAGTTATTGTAAATGTTTTACAAAAATAATATCAATACTGGTGACAGACACAGGGAATACAAAGACTAACTGTGGCAGCAGCCCGCTCAATGATTTAGTGTTACTCAAACCCATTAGCTAATAAACCAATTTGTTCTGCTCTGCTCTGTCTTTCGTCTTTTCTTTTTCTGTGGTTGCTTTTGGTTTCAGAAAGACTAACAAACAGGTTGCACTGATATGATAGACTGTCACCATTAATCAGAGCTAATTTACCTCGGTGCTGACGGCTTCATCTGAAGGGTTGATAAGCACCACTGTCTCCAAGACATTACTTTTATGGTGAAGAATCCTCTGCCCTGTAAACGAAACAGAAAATAGTTGCAAATGTAAAAATGAATTTACAGTGAGTATTGTTTTTATTTCATGTTTTTCATATAGTTTGATTATTCTAATTTCTACGCAACAAGTTTAACTGATGTGTCACAACAAATACAAGTTGGTGAATCTTTCTGGTAAAACCTTAAGCCACAGAAACATGTGGTGTATCATTCATTTTTCTTTTTTTTAACCTTTAATGTTTTCACCACTGTTTCCATCATGAGCTACAATACTGATTAATTTTGGATGAATTTCAGCTCCTCTGCTTCCAATAAGGGGCAGGGCTCAGCAAATTTATCAATTAATGCATCAAACACGGACAATCTGGCAGTTTCAATATGGCTGTGTAAATGTTAATGGTCTCTTCAGGGTGGAACTCTTCATCACTAAGATGGATGAAATGTCTAGAGATGACAGTGTAAGCCCTCCCATGAACCCTGATAATATTTCGCCTTCATCCTTTGTTAGAAGACATGTTCTAGCTTAACTACAAGAAGCTGTTTGATGTACAAAAAAAATACGCTTAGATTTTATTTAGTTTAATTCTGTTGTCTTCAAAATGATTGTATTATTAATGTAATTAATATTATTAATGTTTATTTTTTATTAATTTATTAAAGAACATAGAGAATCTCTTTCTGGAGTATTTAGGAATCAATCATATTTAACAAACAGACATAGCATTAATTCTGGTGAATACTACATTTTATGATCTATCATTATCTATCATACGTTTGGAATCTTCTAAGTGGTTTTTGTTTTGAAGCTGTTAATGAGTTTTATGGATGAAAATAAAAATCACAGATACAGTAATTTCAGTTGATCGACTAATCATTTCATCACTAATCATTTGAGCTCCAATGAGAGGCCAGAAAACGTAGACGTTGCTTCACTGAACGACCCAATAATTGTTCGGTCACTGTATAATAGGTTCTAAAAACAGTTTAGTCTGCCACACTCTGCCAGAAGCAACATTTCCCCTCCGAAAGACAGAAAATGAACAGTGGAGTGTGACCGGCTCATAATCAATCATCCTAGGATCTGGACCATTGATTATGATAATGATTTTGATCCAACAGTGTATGTCTGTGTGTTTTTTTGGGGGGGGTTTATCCTCTGGCACGTTTGACTGAGCAAGCATCAATTTTCCCCCTAACACATCAGACTTCACTCTTAGTCCCACGGGATGTCTTTGTTCCTTCTCTTTATCTCATTTCTTTTTAAACTTTAAAAATACGTTTAAATTTTTTTAAACAAAATGCTGTGACAAGAAAGAAAACTAAGGGCCCAGTGAGGTTCACTCACCCAGTGAGTATCTATAGTATACTATAAAAAACTATGTGATAGAACAGCAGCTTTCTGGCTGCCGGGCTGATTCCTCCATACATATTTCATATCGCAGATTCTCATCGTGGAGCACAGAGCCATTAACGGTGCTGCTTGCTCCCTAAGGACTGTCACTCCATATGGAAAAATCCTTTCATTCACTGCTGTTAATAGTGAGGCGGCCCCCAAGCAGGTATGACTATTAGCTGCTAATAACCTGGGTAGTTCAGAGAAGGTAGAAATAATGAGTCCATGGCACAAAGCTCAATTGTCAATTGTCTGGAAGAAAAAAATAATTGTGTGCATGAGCATTCCTAAATTCAATAGCTTGACAGCTGCTTAAATAAAAAAATAAAATAGCATTAGCTTTTTTTCTCAAAGCATTTAAACTGCTTGTCATTCACCCATTCGCACACTCACACACTAATGGCAGAGCTGCTATGCCACTGACACACCCTTGAGCAACTTTGGGGTTGTGAGTTCTACACTGCCTCATGAAAGACTGAAATGCTATGCTTTAATTAGATTTTTTTTAGTAGGTCCAATTCCCATGTGCATTTCAATAACCACTCGAAATGATATTTGCATTGATCTAATACCAGTGCAACATGCGCAAATCCCAGCTGACTCTTGGAGAAACCAGCTCCAGTGCGCTTTGTTCTGAAGAGGCAGCAGATTTAAACTGATGAACAGAGCTCCTATAAGAACAAGTAATTAAGGAGACAGCCAGTCGTCTGTGAAATGAGACAACAATCAATTCTTTTCATCAGTCCGTTCTTCATAGTGTTGATGCTACTATATACAGACCATTTGTAATTGCTAATGTAACAGAAAAGCATCTTTTTCTTTGTCTGTGTCTGCAGGTGACGCCCTTGATAAAACACCAAGTAAAGCACAACGCAGCCATCAATTACACCGCCAACACCCATGCCAAATTGCTGTGCGCCTAAGTGTTTTCTAGCTTGTCAAAATTGACACATCATGCGCTGGAGCTCGCTTGACCCTGACAAGTACCTTGATCCATAGAAAAATCCTTAACGTCTAATGTGGCTTTTTCTCAACGGGAGGCAAGGTAATGTCAAACGCATCACTGAGCATTCTCCTTCTGGCTGAATAGAAAGCGCAAGAACAGTGGAGCCTGGTTGCCAGGACTGAACCAGACAGGGGAACATCAATGTGGATGGCACTGCGCCAAAAATAGATCAATGGAACAACTAAATTCAGTGCCTCCTTCCTGTTAGCACCATAAATGGCCTCATACGTAGGGATTACAATTTTATTTCCTCAGGTGGATCCCCCGAGTGTGCCATCAGCTTTCATCTTCCTGTCATCGTTTTATTTCCCTCCCGCAACAAAACGAATGACCTCGGTGACCTTCATCAGCGAAGTTGTGGCCCCCTGAGCACCATTTTCAATGTCGCTCGTTCCTATGTCGCCGCACAACTGCACATAAATGCAAACCAGCATGCATAACATGTCTGGACATGGAGCTAATGACACTGCCACTGCTATTAAGCTGGCTGACCCACAGAGCAGTCTCACAGTATCGATGCCTTCCAATAGCTTTCAACTTTAAACTCCTTCCATATTCATCTTTAGGGATTAGCCACATGACAACACAGCAGAGAAAAGACAACAAATGTCTCCCCACTCTTAGTTTCTGTGCTAATTCTTCCAGCTACGGAGCTGACTGATCAATCACTTGCTGATTTACAGTCGGGATTGACTGTTTAGTGATCATTGAGAGAAAAGAGGATTGTATTTGTGAAACATGTTAGGAGTATATTGAAGCACTTTATCTATCAAAAACAGTTCTTAATTACTATTGATCATACGCTGCAACGTTGTCCTCAGCAATCTCAGAAGTAAGGGACTTTAATGGATTTGAGGTTTAGAGGCAGCCTTTTAACTCTGCTTTTCATGTTTCAGCACTGTCTGCACTGCTGGGAAATCTATATATGACCACAAGTATCAAATATCTATCAGGGGGAGACACTTAGGGTCTCTTGTCTGTCCCATTTCATTCCCCTCTTCTCCTTGGAGTGGGGACCAGACTTCCTGTGCACTCACATCGTGGGATGGATGCACGCCGATAATGACTTTCATGCTCCTTAGTCAAAGCATCAACTGCTGGTTTGTGTGTAAAGAATGACCCAAAGTGTCAATGTCAACTAAAAAAATGACTCATTTTATAAAGCAGTTCATGTTTTAAAAGTTCAAAAGACACTAAATATTCCTTCTTGAGAGAGAGAGAGAGAGAGAGAGAAACTCGACAAGAAGCCTGGGGCGAAGGAGTATAACAGAACAGTGTTACAGCAGCTTCCCTACTTATGCAGCCTCCTTACTGAAACCACCGATCAGAACCGCATTGCTTATTTTTTATCATTCATATTTTTTCGTCCCATTATTTCCTCCTAATCTGCTGAAAATGTCCTCACCCTCATTCCCTTGTTTGCTTTTTTGCACCTCCCTGTTCTCCTCCTTTCTTTATTTTCACAGACAGTTGCCGCTAGGGATTCGATTCTGCTAATTACTCCCAAATCAACTGTGCATCTTGTACTTTGTTGCAAGGCAACAGCACACGGGATACAGGATGGAGGATGGGAAAATAAAAAAAACAAGGTGGGATGAACGAAAGTAAGAATTAGGTTCCACATGAAATCTGTCACAGTGTTTTACCTTCAACGTCTATGATCACATCTGTAAAACCAATTCTAAGGTTTGATACAGGAACACACTAAAGTAAATGATCAGATTGACTCTAGTCCAAAGCAGCAGCTGTTTGTTGGATCAGTCTATTGTGATGTATGAAACCCCGCTGGTTGCATCCATTATGGAGGAAAGCCAAGAGGACTGCTGCTGACAGTCAAGGCCTACTGACAGATGACATCCTGCCATCCTGGGTCAGTTCCCTGTTTATCAAGCTGCACCTTCACCAAATGATTCAGCTATAAAATCACTATATAATAGAACTTAGGCTTAAAGGACGAATTTTTAAAAATAATTATAGTTGCTTATTTGTTGTGTTTCTTTCTTAATAATCTAGATGAAATATTAAATATATTTGTACTGAGCTATAGATTCAATTATGTCTTCATAAGGTTTTTGCAGAGTAAAGTTGTTCAAATCAACCTCATCAGCCACAACAACGATTCTGCTGCACAGCAATTAAAACATTTAATCTCATTATGTATTATAAACAAATACATATGTATGTTTAAGTGTGTGTTCGTGTTTATATATAAAGCAGGACTAGTATTAAGGATGCAGTGTTTACCCCTGACATCGGCAGAGAAGCGGGCTGAGTGTCTGGAGACAAACAGCTTGAGTTCCTGATCCAAGTTGCAGTCTATAAGGTTGGTGTCCCATGAGCGGATCCCTGCAAAACACAAACACACAAAACTTAACTAATCAGAGAGAATATATCTTTTAAAACCACCCAGCAAGGAAAGACAAAAGAATAAAAATATGTTGAATCAACACATACAGCAGACGTTTTACAGAAAAGTCTCACCCACACATATCCTGTATTTCACTGGGCCTTCAACTCCGGTTCATTGGAAAAACAGTTATAGTTATAGTTCACATGTGTGGACTGCTTTGGCATGAGAAAAGAAATCTATAATAGGAAATATCTGTAGCCCTGTCTCTGTCTTGCCACGCAAAAAGTACCCTTCACGGGGCATCATCCTGTCTCCATAAATATTATTGAATTAATAAAAGCCTCTGCTAAGTTACGTGATGACATGATCTTGGAATAGATGCAAAATGACTCTCTGAGGAATTCATTTCTTAGTCATTGTATTGCAATAATTGGTCTAAACAAAGAGTTTTGCACCAATGGTTGATTAACAGCGATGATGATGATGATGATGATGATGATGTTTATTTTGTATTTGTCAAATAAACAAAACGACTGAGTGGATGGGAATAATGCTATCTGGACAATATGTATAATAATACAAAACAGATTTAAAGGATGAGATTATTAAGCTAATTGAAATGATAAATTAATATCAAAGAGGAAATTTCTTAGTTTTAACTCTCAAAGCAACTTTGAGAGTTAAAACTAAAGCTCAAACAATGAAATGCTCCTAAAAGTGAACTTTTAAACCCAAAATATAAGTTATCAATATTCATCTATCGAAATATGTTTCAGACATGTTCAAGTCTAGTGGATGAAAACAAGGTGACACACAAAAGTAAACACAATCAGAAGCAAATGTGTCACATTTAATGTGCAATGTGCAGGAACGCTATAAAAAGGTCAGACTCCATATTTACAAGCTTTCCTAAACTCACTTCCTCCATCTCCAAGCACAGTAACTGCGCCATAATCTCCTCTCCGAGGCCAGACAGGCGGGCCACTCCAGCAGCTGTAGCATTTCTAAAACGCCCTGCTCGCGTCGAAGATGGGTCCTTGTGGCTTTCCGTAGGGACCGCAGTGCGGACCGAGCCACGCCCACCAACCGGTGTGGGATGAGAGGTGGATGCAGGATGATGATGATGATGGAGAAATGTTGTCACAGGGCAGACAGGAAATTCATGCGTCCTATCATAGACCAGCAGCGGCAGTGGTCTCTGAGGACCCGAGATACGAGCTCAATCCCACTGCTCGGTGAAGCCAGGCTTTCTTACACAACACACACGGAAAGCCAGCTGTTTTCAAATCTAGTTGTCTGTCCCTGACTGTGAACTGATGCGTGGCACAACACAAAAGCCTGAGGCACGTCAGTAAAGCCTGGCAACGTGCTGCGGGAGAAAAACGCAGCCGCACTGGAGCCAGAGAAATGCGATATCCTGCGTTACTGACGCACCAGAGTGCGGGTTTAACGCTGCACCACTGCTGGCAGCACTGTTAGAGGACCTGGCCCAACTGCACCGTGATGGAGAAAAAAAGCACAGTGCACACAGATGAACCGCAGAACCTGCGGGTTACAGGGCGCTGGACGTGTGACTGTTGAGCCATAGCTGGGAGGGGCTGTCCTCTAACCACATAACGAACAGCATCACTCGTGAGCTTCACGACGCGTAATTCGCAGTCGTGCGGTGCGTAAAGTTTCCGCGATACAAACAGGTGCTTACATTTCTTTCACAGCCACGAACTTGTAAGATCTACATCTCGGTTCAAATTGTTGCGACGGTCTAAAGTCAAGGTCTAGGTGGTCTACACCCACTTCACAGCTCCATCTTACCTTTCTCTATGTCCGCAATGGCACACTTTAGGTGATCCTCCGTTACGATCTCCCCGATAACCACCAGCAGGTAGAATTTACTGTCATTGAAGTGATGCGAGGGGCTGGAGGATGTCGGAGATGCTCCGGTGTTGCTTTGACCGCCTAAAGTCTCCATATCTGCAGATACCACCAGGGTCGCCATCCTCTCTTCTGTCTTTCTGTCTCCTGCACGCGCACAGGATCCCAGCTGCAGCAGCTTTCTCCCTTTATTGGCTGCAGCGCACCGGCGTGGTCTCCAGACATGCAAGTGGAGCCGTGATAGGAGTGGCCCTACCTTTTTATACCAGCAGACAGTGTGTCATATTCGGTAACCGGGGAGAGAAGAGGGCGCCGGGGTTTTTTCGCACACTCACTCCACAGCTGATGTCATCCGCAACGAATCAAACGCCTCCGGAAGTCACTCACATATGATGCTTTTGTGTTGTATTGTGTATGTTCATCTTTTTCTTGTTGCTAATATTATTCTGATATGTAAATAAATAAATATACAGTATGCATCACATGGAAACAGTGTTGTACTGTTCTGAAATCTGGGTGATGCTTCTGCTCCACCACAGTTTTGAACAAAGAGTGCAACACAAACTTATAGTATATGTAATTATAGTAAATAATGATTGCATATAAATATTGTACGTTTGTGTTCGATGTGACATTCATCAGCTGTAAATGGTCTGCAATAAAGCTTCATTCAATTACATTTCCTAGTTTATGAATAAGAGTAGCAAGATTTTTCAGTCTGTCGTTTAACCCTATAAGATGTTTAGTGGTAGCTGCATCCTTCTTATGAAGAGATGATGGGCACAGATATCAATGTATCACAGCGTGTCAGTCTCTGATCTCATGCAGAACAATTGCTCACACTCTAATGGGGAGTTTCACTTGGAAAAACCCCCTCAGCGAATGTGGTGCTTCCATCCAACAAAAAGCAAGTTTTCATATCAAGGAGACATCACATCAGAAGAGGGTTAAAGACGGACAGCTACAAAGGAATTTAGAAATGAAAAGAATGGAGATCACAGATTCACAGTCTGTCATATTTTATTAGAAAGGAAACTGTGCGTTTGTAGTGTGTGTAGATGTTAAATGTAGGTGGCAGCCAACACTAAGCTATTCTATCTTATTACGTGAACATAAAATATCCTCAGTGTTCCCTCAGAGAATCATCTCGCAGTTGAGGTTTTGCCATCTGTAATATGCACACAGACTTCAGAGCTTTGGATGACTGCTGCAAGAACAAAGATTTGCCAGATGCAGGCCTGGATGCATGTATACAACGTGGGCACACACACACACACACACACACACACACACACACACACACACACACACACACACACACACACACAAACGCTAACCCTGACTTTCATGCTGCAATTCCCTCTGGCAAGCCTCATTGATGTGATGCAGCCCTATGGATGGGGTCATTGCAGGTGTACTATTGACTGGAGCAGGAGTCCACTCAGCAGCTACTGGAAGTGAATATTCCAGGGCCTTTGTGGCTTGGTGCGCTGTGCTTGGTCATATTCTCCTAAGGTTATGAGAAGTTAGATCCAACATTCATTATACACAGCTGGGAAAAAAGGGAGGCATTAAAACTACACAGCTGCTTCCAAACATCTCTCAGATATAGACAAAGATGGGATGGGATGGATGTCTGTGTGGTGGTTTCTGCATGAAGTCTGATTTGTGCCTGTGTCCAGCACTTCAAAAATGAACTTGGAAGGAATTTAATAATTCAGAAACCTTTAAACCCTTATGGGTCTTACAAAGCATCAAATCCTGCGATGCCTCAGATCTATAAAATAATAATGTTGATAAAACAGAAAATAACAAAGACGTGAGACACAGTGTATCACTGTACACAGTGGAAACATAAGAAATGGGTTCATTCATAAATGTATTTTAATTTCTTAACTTCCACACATTGAAAGTTAGGTCATAAATCCATTTATATTTGAAGTCAAAATAAAGATATTAATAATAAAGATTATAGTAGAAGAGAAATAAGAGAATTGCAAATCCATGTAAAGTAACATAATGAAGTTAGATTTGAAAAGGGTTTCATATCTTTCATGATTTGTTGGCATGGAGACAACCATCTGCCTTGATCTGGCAGAGGGTCACAATTAAGGCTGGAGACAGTGGGTTTGTGGGTAAAATATCTTTTCACAGGCTGCAGCTCACAGTTGGCACATAATGTTCTCAATGTCACATCCTGTATGTGCATTGCTTTAATGTTAAATATCTTAAACGCTACAGTGTCTGTGAAACACTGTAGAGCAGTGTGACAGAAAAAAAGCACAAGTGCAACATTTTATTCAAGTGTAAGTCAAACAGTCCAGCAGCGACGCAGCCAACAAGGCACCGTGTGTTTGACAAGTAAATCTGTTCACCTTGACAAAGGTCAATCTGTAATCCATCTCTATGTCACAGGCAGCACATTATAGGTGGCTGGACCCAGGGAGGCAAATTAGGTTGTTGCTTCTACGATTCACCAGCGATTTCTTGTACCACATTTCAGGGTCATTATCATTTGCCACCTCTCTTCATGCAGGCCTATTTGACACACTTTATATTTTCAAATCCGATAGTAATGTGCAGCTTACGTGTCAGTGCAACAGAAACAAATAATATACGTCCTGTCTGTATTATTCAGAACACGTATATTGATATATTAAACTTGTAGTGGACCATTTGCTTTAGTAACACTATATTTCATTTCCTTCATTATCTGGACACGTTTACTCTCTGCTTGTACCAGCGAAGTAAAAATGAAGTGGAAAACAAAATAACTAAATGTGCAGATCATCAACTCCATCAAACTTGGCTCCATACACTGGGGACTGCCTTGATTAATTAAAGTAGGTTACAGCAAAGACAAAATGTTGTCCTATCAAGGAACACACCGGTGCACAGAATACATCACATCATTGCAGTGTCCTTCTCTCTTTTCTGCCTGGTAGCTCCGTGGCATTTTCCGGGTCCAGCCTGCACCCTGCTGAGCTGACAACACTGGTGTGTAACTCTGCTGGGTGTGCATCAGTGTGTGTGTGTGTGTGTGTGTGTGTGTGTGTGTAGATAGATAATTGACTGGGAGACACAGAAACAGGCAGGGGAGGCAGAGGGGAAGTGAAACAGAGTTCAATCAATCAAAGTTCATATGAGGACATAGAACATTTTATACACTTAGCTTCTCCGTATGAATATAAATACATGTTCAGTTCATCAAACTATGCTTCAGTTTTCAGATTCCCAGATGTTACTCTGTTCAGTGCTGAGACTGAATCATTTTAAAGTGCCGGGCAGAAAGTACAGAAGTCTGACCTGTTTCCTAGATGACTCACAAAGACACGTAAACTGTGTGCATAACGGCGTGTGTATGCGTGTGTGTGCCTGTCGGTACCAGATGAACCCTGTTGGGAGTGCTTTGGATGGCTGCTGTGCATATTGCATGGCTGCCTCGTTTTTAGAAGGGCTAACTCAACATGCAGGAAATGCGCAGGTTAGAGATGATGACTCACAGCCTTTAAGGCACACATCTCCCTGTTATCCTTATAGATCCAGTACCAGACGAGCAGCTGATTTCTTTATAAGTTTGGAATAAAGCTTCTTGTATATTTTTCAATTCAAGCAGGTAGCGAGACAGAGCCACTGCAAAATCAATAGTGTCTCTCTAATCTGCAAGTGATCTCCTGCAGAGACTGTAGAGAGGAAAGGTATTATTGGCTCCACGTTGTGATGGACTTTTGGTAAGGATCCCAGGAGTCATTAGCTCTGATATAAAGGAAGCAGAGCAATATTCAGATGCCAGAGAGGTTTCAAAGTGGAAGAAAAACAGTGAATTGACTGGTGAGGAATTGCTTTAAATACGTAGAATAACACCATAAAGAATTAGTAATGTTTCATCATTTCATCTGTTCCTAATATACAGAAAGTTTAGAGTTTAGGAGCAGCTGCTCTGAAGTTGCTGATGATCCTTGGCCATGGTGACAGCCCCCTCTTGTGGTGATGCCCTGACAGTCTGGCCCCGGCTCAGAGACTGAAGTTTACGCTTGACAATAATTTATTAATAGACCTGAATTATTGTTTCTATTATTAACAGTTTGCTCTGCTCTAATGCTACCACTGTGACACTTTATGGGCAATTACCTGTGACTTTCTTTACGCACAGGCCCATTACTTGTGTACTACAGGATAAAGCAATGTGTTAAACACTAATCTACTGGAACTACATTTCCAAATTCACTATGTCACTGTCACTTCAACATGACAGTGACATTAATATAAGAATACTAAAATACTGGATAAGGTCAGTCTCATTCAATAGTCTAGAAGGAAATATCTCTACACTGTGGATGACAGGGTCACAGACACCCTTGACTGTATCTGTCTAAATTAAGATGAGTTTGCAGCATTTATTTAGTAGAAAATTAAAAACGTTTGGCTGCGCTTGTTGTTTCTGTCATGTCAAACGTGAAGATAATCTCAGTCCCAGCAATGTACATCTTCTCATCGTGTACTGTTGATGTCTCAGTTTAAGGAAAATAACCTATTATTAAAGGTAAATGACGGAACACTGAGGTTCTTTAAAATCGACCCTGGCAACACCTTTAGTACAAACTACAGAAGAAAGTTCACGTTTTTAAGCACTCTGGGCATTAACTAACTTATGTGTCATATCTTTTCTCACATGATAACATTTAAGTGCATTTGCATAGTCAGCATGCTGGTCATCAAGAATCTTTGCAGCCATAATGACAATACAGACAGAAGGTGGCGCTGGGGTGCTATAAGCTGAAGAAATCACAGCTGCAGCAGGAGAGGTGACTACTGTATCGGGGTGTGTGTGTTGGTCTGTGACAATACCTAAACTTGCAGTGTGTGGCGTTTGACAAGGCTCATGAGGATATGCCTGCTGTGCTCGTAGGAACATCCTGTGGCTCCCTGAACATGGCACTGTTCAGCCTAAATGATTTATGTGATTCAACCACCCACACACACATTTCAGACGTAATGAGCAGTAGCACAAATCACTCTCTAGTTCCATGTGATTTGGTCCAGTGTTCAAGCAATGACAAAGGAGCATTTCTGAAAAACACCTAAACATACAATTCCATGTTCCATGTTTACACTGATAATATGAGATATTTTATTTCATAAACACCTGTAGAATTACATGAAAGATATGTTGCTTTTTGCAACAATATATTCAGGCCCACGCCAATGATATAAAATCTGCTTATTCACTGCCATGACAGAGATGATATCCCTCCCATGTAAGTTTGATGAAGCTTCAGCCTGAAGCAGGTTAGCTTAGCTTAACATCGATACTGTGAACAACAAAAAGAAACCTAGTCAAAAGTAAAATCAGATCACCAGCACTACCTATTTATGACACACGGTAGTTTGTATAGTTCCTACAAGTGCAAAAACAAATGTTTAACAAAGTTATGTGTCAATACGTTACAAGAAATCACTGTTTCATCTGAGACACATTACCCATCACCTACTACCTCCACAGGAACGGACATGAAATAGCTGTTTACCTCTGTTTTCAGGCTTCATGCTAAACTAACCTTAATGCACAGACAGTATTAGTAAATTCTGCTTTTTCACAGTTGATGATTAAGTTTGGATAAGAAGGTTAGAAATTAACTCCACTCTGCTTTGTGTGCCAAGTGTTTCCATTTCATCAAGTACGCTAAGACAACAGAGTGTCACACTGCGTTAAGTCGTCTGTCCCCATTTAGTGGAAATAGTTGGCAATATCACACACGCAGCAGCACCCTTCCCAGAATCTCTCAGGGTGCTGAAGGAGCTCTTAGAGCCAACTCTGCTAAGCAAACCAGAGGAAAACACTGTGACTCCACGTCCCCCCAACCATCACCACTCTGCTGCGCTCACAGATAGAGCTGGGTCCTGCTTTAAAAGCTGCAGTAAGATGCCCAGTTGCTGTATGTTAGTGTCAATTGTAGGTTTTTGTAAATTAACTTCAACGTGAGAACTTGACAGAGCTTTAATTTGATGGGTTTTCTCTGTAACTCCACCAACACAGGGTGCTATCCCGTTTACAGGCATTTAAAAGCAAACGTCTGCGATTTAAATCGGTGATACTGTGCTACGACACATTGTCCTGTGCCGTTCAGTACAGGAGAATCTCTCTCATGCTCATGCTGTGCTGTTCTATGTTCTGGTTCCTGTCAGTTTAAAGGCCCAATCACTTCTTATCTGACTCCCTCGCCGTATATTATCCACTAACAGTGCGACTGAAGTTCGTCCAAAGCTCACACACACACACTCGGACACACAAACATTCTTTTAGTTGCCTTCATTATCACCTGCTGAAACAGTTTGGATAAGCTTTTCATACTGTACAGCTACGTTAACGTTGCCAGATTTACTGTATGTATTCTGCCTTCTAACTAAAACGCATCGCTTATGATCTGACATTGTTTGTAATATTATACTCTAGTTGTTGAAAAAAATCTCTAATACACTGTAATATTTTAAAACCATCAGGAAAGTTGCAACAGCCAACAGAACAGTTTTCTAAAGGTCTTAAGTCTAAGGAGTCAGGTCTTTGCAGCTACTTGGTATAAAATGTGCAAAGTCACAAGGCGATGTGCAAAGTCACCACTGAAAATAAACACTATGTGCTTTCACTGACAACAGACAATTATCATTTTTGGCTTTTTACTGAACGCGCCTGTTTAATGCCAATGGTAGTCACAGTTAAAACCGTATTTTATAATAGTTGTTCGTCATTGTTTTGGGTCATTGTCCATCAACTACATTCTACTGAGCTTCAGCCAGGAAAGAGCCGCTCACCAGTGATAACGACAAGTTGTCCAGTATGTCGGAGCATGTAGGACGATTTATCTGTTGGTGTGCGGTGGCTTTTTTATGCCACGTGCAGTGTGGCATGTTCTTCCATAACAATTCAACCCTCATTTTATGAACTCACAAAACACTGTCTCAGTAGTATTGGGTGGTGTCAAGGTGCTCTTTGTCAAACTTTAGGCACATTGTAATGTTTGTCTTCCCCCATGAAACCACGCAGTATGATTTGTGTACAGTAGACTCATCCACTGTACATTTTAGAAGCTGTGATGAATTATTTTTTAGTGCTTCTTCATATGTGATCCACTCTTTTAAATTAAAACTCCAGCCAGGCTTTTCATTTGTGGCTTAATATGTCAATTTTTTTCCCAGAGCTAACTCCATACACAGTAATTCTTAGTGTTTAGATTTGCTAGACACTGCGCTACTTCAGCAAATCAAAACAGACTCATCGCTGCGGTATAAATTAAATCTTTATTGTTTTAAATGACTGAATGAACGCTACATTTCAGATCTCAACACTCCCTGTAAAAACACAGGCAAGTGCAGAGTATGCCAGTGAGCGTTTTTAATGAGCCACATCGTATTCCCGTATATCCTCATTCATTTTACAAATGTTAAAAGGTCAATCTCTGTCAATCTGACTGTGTTCTCTCAGGTTTCTCCTTTTCCACCATCTCAGCACAACATGAGCCAGGCCTGTCTGTGACTGTGTTTGTGTGTGTGTGTGTGTGTGTGTGTGTGTGCGCGTGTGTGTGTGTGTGTGCGTGTGTGTGTGTGGCAGCAGTGACCAGGTCTGGCCAGTGTTAGCATCTCCTGCCAATGGCAATGCCAGCTTCTTACTGTACTGATCCTCCTTCCTGATCCTCCTTCTGAACTCGATGTGTTTACAAAACCAAGTAAGGTCAGCTTTTAAAATGCCAGGGGACAGATATTCCTGGGAATATTATGGAATGTTTTTTGCAATCATGACCACATGGGACTAGCAGCGGCCTAGTATGTGTAGTTTGTCAAGTGGTTCCCCTCGAGGAGTCACCATACTACTTCATCTCACATCTCATCTAGTCTCCCTTAAATTAACACATGAGACATGACTATAATCTTTTGTTACAAAATAGTGAGAAAGAAATATCAGTAAATGACAAGATGTACAGTTAACGGGATGATGACCAGGTAGGAAATATGGCAACATGTAATCATCGCTATTTGGCAACGGCAATGGTGTGTGGAGACAGCACATTACATAGGGCACAGTAAAAGATGTGCAGCACGTGCAGCAGTGCAGCTGCCTCCTGATCCGTCATTCCAGAAGCATTACACGCCTTAGGCAGCCTTCAGCAGCTCTTGACAATGGCAGGTTGTGGTGCAAACGATCAGTGATCAATAATGTTGCCATACGTCTGTGCCCATCCCAGTGGATGTGAGAGAGGCTTTAAATGTCCTAACGTACTCTGGGAAAGCGTTCGTCTGCAGCAGATCCCACACTATTTATTTGGTTTGGAGTCTCTGGTCAGGAGGGGACAACAGAGTTGGCATGTTGGTAACAGACATAGTCAAAGCCCGGGTGATTCAGAGTGACATGATTTTTCATTCGTGGGATAATATAAGGTCTAAATCTAAATCTCTTAAGTCCTTTCCCACAGAAAGAGCAGACAGTAGCTCAGGAGATGACAGTTCTATCTGATCAAGTGTGAATTTATGTAAAAGAATCCCAAAGATTCCAGTGCTTTGGGCTGCGATAACGCTGCAGCCAGCTCTTATCTTACTGATCTTAATTTAGCACGAAGTGAAATCTACATCATTTGTGTACAGTGTGTAAACAATAACACAAGTATTCGCCTGATGTCAGTTCGGGAAAAAGAGCTCGTGATCACACACCAGACATGTTTACCTGTGATCTATTTCTCCACAGGTCTATTTTTTATAAAAAACAACACTGCCTCATATTTTCTGACCGAGGTGAACCAGTCTCACTTTAATGGTGAACACGACGACTCAAATTACAGATGATGATCATAAAAAGCTTTATTTATTGGCACAGTCAGTCTGACAACTTGCTATTTTAACTACGCTGACTAACTTTACTGTGGCACCGCGTCTACCACGCGTGTCATTTCACACAGCGTCTTAAATCAGCAACTGTCAGATCAGCGAACGACATCAGATTCTGTTTCACGCAGCTGGAATTATTCACATGAACTCGTTGAATATAAGAAACAGTTTATATGCCGAAATCAGCTCTCTCTTTCTATATCTGCTGCGCATTCTGTTACTGTAGATATTCTCCAGAACTTGACCATTTCTGATAAGATACATGTTCACTTTCATGCCCCAGCAGGTAGAGATGTTGTTAATGGGATGTCCCACAAGCTCATCAGAAAGTCTTAACGTAATAGATTCTTTTCCCATACCAGCAGAGCACATCGCTCTCCGTGCCTCGTCCTCTCTGTACCTCGTCCTCTCTGTACCTTTCTGCAGTTACTGACCCTTCCAACCTGCCCAGTCACTCATGTGCTGCTTGTGTTCCTTTGCTGCCTTCTGTCTTTCCACTCCCAACGGGTCGAGGCAGAGGGCCGCCCGACCTGAGCCTGGTTCTGCTGAATTGAGCTCGACTCTGATTGTCTGGTGCAGAACTGTGTGATGACTTTGGTTTTCCCTGCTGACAAACTGCCAGACAATCAAAGCAACAGCCTCAGAGCAATCAGCAAACTTACTTAAATGAGTAACAGGGCAGTTAGTGGGGAGATTTCCATCGTACACAGGAAAAACAACACAAATGCTTTCTGATGAAGTGATTACAAACACAAGGAAGGCAAGTCCCTCAACTTAAACTTTTTCTCTGTAAAATTACACTGACCTGGGTTCTGTGATGAGCTTGCCTAGAATGACGTCAATTTATCTGGAGACTAATGATCCATGAATTAATTTCTGCTCCTCCTTCTAATTGCTGATTTGTCTCTGGTATGCATAGCAATATCCCCTCTAGAATTTCTGTCTCCTCCTCCTCCTCCTCCTCCTTTTTTTACCAAAATCAGCCTCTCAGCCATCTGAGACATTTTAAAAGTACAATGTTATGACAAATAAAATGTTCCTGTTGATAAGATCTATCCTGCCAATTCTTTAAAACTGCACATGCATCCACTGTGAAATTAGATTAGTGATCTCCAGATCAGAGAGAACAGAGACGTGGCTCTGACAGACAGGAGGTACTGCACGCTTCAGTCTGATTTACTGTAAATACATTTTACTGTGAGCTATGAAAACATGTTAAGTCCACAAACCATTCTACATTTAACTAATATTTCACTGTTGACGTTCTCCTAAACTGTTAATTGACGCCAGCAGCATCTCTTCTCTTTTTATCCTACCATGGAGTGTACCAGCTGATGTGAGGGGGCTACTGGGCCAGAACCTAAGTATGTATGTATGGAGTGACTGGTAATGTTTTGTTAACACGCTATTTAAAGATTTGTCTCCCAAGGATGCGGATACTACAGTACAACAAGAGAGTTCTGGGCAGCATAGAGTCCCAACCATCACAACCATCACACAGCAGAGATGTGGCACCTGGGATCTATACTATGAAACACAAATACTATGTTTTATATTTTGTTGTTTCACTCAGAGCAGCTTGAATTTTTAAAAGAAGGAATGAAAGTTAAAAAGTAAGATTTATCCGTCTTTAAGAATTAGGTCAGTCCAGAGGCTACTGCACATCTCAGGCTGAACAAAGTTCACTATCCTAAATCCTTGCTAGAGGAAGTTACTCTTAAAATGCATCATTTCACGTTTGGGCTGCAGTTGTGACATGAAAACTAATTCACATCCTGCACGTGGGTAGTAATTTACACATGTTCTGCGTCGTTTAGTAAGGTGTTGAATTGAGCAGCTCTGTGACGGCCGGATCAAGGAAAGCTTTAGGTTTGCACTCACCCACAACACAAGCATGCGTTCAGTTGACTTTTCTCTGCTTTAAATGGAGAAGCTGAAGCCAACAGCTCAGGCTGAACGGGGGAGAGGTTGTTTATGGTTGGTTATTTTTTTGGTTATATTATGTACATATATAATCTGTTTGAGCCAGTATATATTTATATATCCAACTTTGTGTGTAGTTCATTAGGTCAGTTTGTTTGTTGTATGGTTCTGTTCAGTTTACTTTAGTTATATTTATTTGACCTCTTTTATGGGCCAGCAACTTCACTAATCAGCATTTTACCGTGTTCACTATGTCTGTGTGTCAAATTACTATAGAGTTAGGCCTTAGCTAATTATTATAGCGTATTTAGCTGTTTTGTAAATAGATTATCCATAGGCTGTGGTTTAAAATGGTTTAGATCTGTTTTGGATTTACTGGACTGTGGAGCAGAAGCGGAACTCACTGATGATAAAGCCGAAGTCAGCAATCTTAAGAATGTGGAAATAGATTTAAAGACACGTCAGCTTCCTTATGTTAAAGTGTGTAAACGTTTAAATATCTCCTAATTATGTCAACAATACAACTAAAAGCAAAGAAATGTGGCCGTGGCTCGAGGATTCCCAAGGCACGTCTCAGCGCCCCGGAATCCACCACATCTCCAGACCGCCAGGAAAAAAACATGGCACAGTCCAGTTTCTCTCGCAGGAGTTGTTGGTGATAAAGTAAGCAATGCATGGGAAAGTTCACCAGATGGCATTTTCCTTGGGACAATCAGTGACTGTCATTTAATATTTTAAATATGCACATGTCACATTTGAGCTGAAAACACAGACAGAAAAGTGAGTGATTGATGGGACGGTGTCCCCACAGACAGTCCACATGACATAATGTTCTCATTGGTTCGTACTTATGTCGCTTTCCTTTTGTTTTATGGGGTGTGAACGATGAATGTGTTTCGTGTCATCAACGAAACAGATGGACAGGAATCATAACTGCACGTTAGGATGTGAGGTCAGAAAGTCGTTCAGAAAGCGGCGTTGGGTTTGTTTCCCATGTTTTCCATGACAGTGTGGCAAATCTAATTATACAGACATCATCTCCCTAAAAACAAAGCCACACCATTACACACACGCTTACATGCTCATACCAGTATTGACATTAAATAGTGATTTTTAAGAGGAAGAAATTGACAAAACAAGTTGATTCCCTGTATGATGATTTTCCACCATGGATCAGTTCCCATGTTGTAGCCTTTGCAAATGGATGCCAGTAAATCAATTAATTATTAAACACTAATACACACTAATAAACACTATTTGTTTACTTAGAACAATAATAGATTTTTTTCACTTAACTAAAAATTGTATTCCTCAGAAATCATGTAATGAAAAATGGAAAAAGAGCTGGATGTAATGGTCATTCATCATTGTGATGAACCTGCAGGGAACTATAACTATCTCTGCAACTTCCCTTCAGCCACATCAACATGTTTCAGACCAGCAGCATCAACGTTTCGGTTCAGCTTCGCGGCTCGCAGTCACAGCAGGTTTCCAGCAAATGAAAAACAACGAGAAACTCACTGTACTCTGCGTGTCCCGACCTGAATGCCTGACAAACTATCAGTGATCAGCTGGTGAACATATCAAAGCATTTAACATGAGTGGCCTCCATATCCTTTATCCAGTTTGGTCCATAACATTTATTTTGAAAACCAGATTTCATTCAAGGTCACCATCAAGTCACAGTCTCCAATTCTGCAGTATAAATATATAAACCATGTTTGTCATCACTACAGTTCAGAAATCACAAGTGAGCCAGTGTTAGTAGAAATAAACAATGTAGAAAGTTTAACTTTGACTTAAAACAGGCCAGTGGCAAGAATGGCACAGCGTGAAAGACACACATTCAGTGACTGGGCAGAGAGACCACACTGCGGGCAGTGGCCTGGGGTCTGGAAACGCCAGCTACTCAAGATGACCAGAAGCCCGGACGGACAGATGAGAACTGTGATCTGAATGGGTGTGGAGAACAGCTATGGAGGCTTATTCGGGATCACTCGAGGAGGTGGCAGGGCTGATGCTGAGATCCTGGCAGACAAAAAGCAGCAGGAAGAACGTTGTCTTACTTTAGTGGAGTCACGAGCAGGATAAGCACACATTCTGTTACCAGGTGTAATGAACTCGTCTGAGGGAACTGATGGGGTAATGGGGGACAGGTGCGGAGAGGGAGAGCAGGCTGAGGTGACTGGAACTGGGGGGAAGCCTCGAAGCATCTGGTGGCTAGATGGACAATGGCAGTTGCTGGAAATTTCCAGAGAAGCGCTGGGGCCTGGGGAAGTGGGAGTGTCACAACAATAACTTGACGAGAAAAAGGTCATGCTTATCCAGACGTGCACTTTGTGGGCTTCAAGACAAAGACAAAAAGACAAGAAATGATTATTTATTTTATTTGCATTTACTTCATGTAGACACGACTCATCATTCCTTAAATCACTTTGAGTACAACTTACGCCTTCTGAAGATCAGACCCACAGTCCCCAGTCGTTGCACAGAAACCCCAAACAAAAGAACAGCTAAATACAGTGATCTCGTTCGGTAAGATTGCTGTTATAAGGTTTGATTTCTAATCAAATTGTTATTGTTATTTGCCGGCTGATGAATCTGTGAAGAGATTCCTTAGTGCCTGAGGAAACACAAGGCAAGAATCTGAAATTAAAGTCATTATTTTCCAAGGTATAGCTGGCATGCAGGTGAGTCTGGGAACCTGTTTATATAGACAAGGGTTCCTTTGTGTCTCTGCTAGTAGCTGCAGTTATTATATTTTGTTTTGAAACCTGCAGAATGCCTGAAGGATAAAGTGCTAGAAAGTAGTAATAAGAAAACATTTCTGAGTGAGTGAGCGTGCACACGCAGAAGCTGGATCTCAGTGTTTATCTAAACGACATCGCCAGAGAACATGAACCAAACCAGAGTGTGCAGGCATGCACATATGCATGTGCACATGCACGATCGTATGCACGATCATCCAGCTGGTACGTGTGGCAGAGAGCTGTAGTACGGCCATCATCAAAGCAGGTGCTTAGGAATGCAGAACAGGACAGGTGTGGCACTGTGGTATCAAAACAGACGAAAGCGCCTACTGTTCAAGACTAATGATAGCCTCATTAACCTCTGATATGAAGCCTAAGCAATCTTTCTCGGAAATAACATCTGTTGTTCCAGTGGAAATCACTAATGCAGGTAACTGCAAATCAGCAGCGGAATACAAGTAAGAGAGTGTGTGTTTCATTTACATTTAGAAATGTCTCAATACCTGAATTAAATCCTCATACTGTACCATTCATTTCCAGAAGGGCTGTTGTGTTGTTGTTGTTGCTGTCGGCTGTGTTGGTGTAGGTGGAGGAATGGGTTGACATTTGTTTCACATTATTTGCTAATCTGCTTGTTTGGCAAAAAAAAACAAACTAAATGCTTAAATAGAATTCACATTAAATTTACTGTCACCTTTGTCTGGAAAGTTTGCTTAAAGGAATAAAGTTCGTTGCACATTAGTCATGCAAAGCGCCATGCAAAATGATGCCCACGCTGCTGCAGTGTAAACAGTGAGGTCAGACAAAGTCAACCTGCTGCAAGCTGTTGGATTTTGGGTCAAACTAGGTGAAGTACAACCTGTGTTTGTGTATAGGATGAAAGGTGCATGAAAGGTTTTGGCATACATCATACGTTGGTAATTATACTGTGCATGTCCCCTTCACTGTCTCACACACACACAAATACTGCAAAAGCTGTGGGACACGAAGTACTTGATGTTTGCTCTCCAATCAGCCGCAGGGAAATAGTTTGTTACTGTTGAGACTTGTTCCTCTAAAGCTTATGTTAAAACCGCACCTGAGTGTTGAACTGATGAACATAATTACAGTCATAAGTGTCTGAGGTTCTTTATGAATGTACAGATTCAGAGGGAAAACTTGGGGATAAAAACCAAGCGGCCAATGAAAATGCTCACAAAAGTCCCCTTCTCCAAGGAAACAAGTGATGGGTCACATGTGTGACAGTTTGGATTGCATCCTGCAGAACTACTGGGTCTTATCTTTAGAAACACACACACACACACACGCGCGCACACACACACACGCGCGCACACACACACACACACTTTCTTCATACTGCAATGGTCTGTTGCCAAGACAGTACAGAACATACTCTATGTTCAGAGTAAATGCTGTGAGGTGATGAGTCATGCCTCAGAAACGTTCCACCGGTTCAGAGACGGGAGTAACTAACTTCTGTACATTTGGTCCTGTTCCTATAATTTAGAAACTCAACAGGGTAAAACCGTTTTGGATTTTTACCAACACTATATTGATTTAGACTCAGCAGAAACACTAATCTGCACGTCTTTGGACTGTGGGAGGAAACATGCTTACGCAGAGAGAAGACAAAGCTGCACAGCAGGCTCAAACCCATGACCCCCGAAGCTGTGAGGCGGGGGTTCGAACCACTCTTCCATCACACTGGCTTCATGGATAAACTATTCGAATAAAAACAGACGTTGGGAGGACACGGTTAAACATTAACATCCCAGTTTTCCTTGACTTAGATACTAGTCCTAATTCAACAATGAAATCAAAGCTGTGGGATTTTGAGTTGTTAGCAGAGGGTTACTCATTAACCTGTTATTTTAAGAAACAACATAATGATTCCTCTAATGCAAGACTTGAGTGAAGTTACTGTGATGTCTAGGTCATTTTGTTTTGTTATGTAAATACATAATGCCTACAACAGATGAACATTTGTGTGAAACCTCAACACTTATTTGGATTTAATCAAACGTGCACTGCAGACAGTGCACCGTCGTTTTTGCATGTTCATTCTGAATAGGTCCTGAACCACACACAACACTGCTTTTAATTCCTTCACAGATCCCTCACACACCACAGAGATCCTGGCGTCATCGCACTGGTTTCCAGTCTCTGTAAGAATCATTAATCATGAAAATGCTCTATTGTTAGCTATTATCTGATGGTGTAAGATTTTCTGGTGGGTGTGCACAGTTGAACTTATTATCTGTGTATCAGGTGATCCAAACCCGACGACTCGGGTGATTGCAGACTGCAGACAGAGCTTACAATACCTGTGAATTTGGTTTCACTGCAGCACTCCACTGAGGGCTACCTCGCCTCTGCTTCATTATTTCTATCACTAGGAATAATGCTCAATGTTTTTTCTGATTTCTGATGAGTTTCTATGTTATGTTTTTCAGGTTTTGTTTGACCACATTGATTGAATCTTGAGTTTTATTACAGTCTTATTCATTATATGTTTATCCTGCTTCTGATAAAGGAAAAGATGTAGTTTCTGAAAAATACATTAATAAACACAAATATAAACAGTCAGCTGGTTATTCATTGCTCATAAGCAGTGACCCTGAAGATCACCTTTCAGAGTTTCCCAATGTCAGTGTTTTGTTAAAGGAGCAGGCTGCAGCCAGCTTTTCCATTGGTTATCTCCCAGTCGCTTCTCTTTTAATCTCTTTTAGAACAACAACTGATCCCACTGGTGACGCGTCTGGAATGTCTATTGGGGTTGAATTCAGAATACATCTTCTAACCCTTGCTGTTAACTGAGGGAACAACCTGGTTCCTGGGGGGGGTTTACTCCTTACTGACAACATGGGAAGATTGTGTGGGATGTTTGACTAGCTGGAACCTCTCTAGAGAAAACGCACAGCCATGCACAGTGCTTCTCTTTCTCTGCATTTGCTGGCACTTGTTTACAATCATTACTATTTTTGACTTTAATTTAAGGCATTCAAGTATTGACTGGGGGATAGAGGCGAATCGGGACTTGTGCCTTTCAGTGATCGGCTCCCTTGTTTGAAACAAAGACTATCTTTGAGCTTTAATAAACCCTTCACACTGTTGACACTCATCACTCAGCAGAGAAGTCAGTCATAAACCACAATAGTAAAATAAACAAACAAAATGCAGATCTGTACATGTCGGACAGAAACAGGGAGAAGATATTCAGCGGCAAAGTCGCACTCAAACACAGACAAACAGGAGCAGACATATGTCTATGTGCAAAAATCTAATGATAACTGATTTTCTCCTTTCCAAGTTAATAATCGTTAGTCGTAGTTTCACACAATTGACCCGGAGGAGTCAATAAATGTCTTTCAACAACTTAAGTTTTCAGTAGATTTCTGACAAGGGTCGACCTACAGGGGAATCAACCACATGACCCGACTCTACAAAGTGGACCTGAGCTGAGGGTTCGAGGGTCAAAGTTGGGGAGGGTGGGTGCTTCTCTGGAGAAATGTCAATGTTGCTTTGGTTTTATCAGGTCGGGACAAGGTTTATTTTGTGTTTAACTCAAAGATACTTCTCTATAAGTACAGGTTCCTAGGTAGACGTGTGGTTTTATTCTGAGTAAAGAACTTACAGACAAGCACCAGTATGTGCAGAACATTTTGGTAAAACTCAGAATTATTCACTCACTGCAAATAATTGTAAAATAGAGTCTATGTCTGTCCACAAGTGTCAAAGCCTTGAAGCAATGGCCAGAGATTCATGGAAAGCGTATGAAGATTACAACCAGTGCACAGGGTATAAAACAAAGACTAGTAATAATTTGCAGGTAAATTGGTGACAGGTCAGGGTCTCCTGGTTGGATATAAAGGCACAGTCACCGCTGTACATTATACATGTACATGCCATCTCATCAAGAGTCTCCTATCACCTTATACAGAACATCGTATTTTGACAAGATTCAGAGCCTCCGGGGAAATCTCAGTGTGCATTGTCCAAGGTTGGAAACCTCTGTTGAAGGTGAGTGACCTTCAAGGCCTCAGGCAGTACTGCATGAGAAACCGTCATGCTGCCGTGATGAATATAGCCACATGTGCCTGGCAGTACCTTGTAAAACTGTTGTCACTCAACACAGTCTGCCACTGAATCCAGAAATGCAGATGTTCGAGTAAATTAACAAAAGATTTAGTTTTGGAAATCGTTAAATCTCCCACAGTTACTAATATGCAATATGTTTTTTGGAATTTCATACATACAGTATTTGAAGTACTTACTGAAGGTATAGTATATGTTTTGTTAGGTGTGGTTAGGACAGAAAACTCAAGTGTCGACCTAACGTCAATCAAAACATACAATTCAAAAGTTTGAGGAAGTTTTCAATTCAATTTAATTCATCTTTATTTGAATAGTGCCAAATCACAAAAGTTATAAAAAGAGGCACTTTCCATGGTAAGCTTTACCACCGGTGGTAAATCAGATCAGTGGAAAGAACAACATACAAATCAAGGACTACATCAAGCTTTAGACTGAATAATTTTACTTTATTAATGTCAATCAAATTTTCTCCTGCTCCTAATTTCGCTGTACTCGCACTACAATGGCAATACACCTGATTCTGATGACATATTCTATTTAGAAGTTTGCTATCTCCTGTATTATTCCAACGTTAGATCCTTTTAACTTCTTTCAAATATATAACTGTTGACTTTTACTGAAAATATGTCTTGACCTCCTAACAGATGGAGGTCTTCAGATCACTCACTTCTGGGAACAACGATAAATGTAGCATGAAAAAGGAATGCACCAGCAGTGCATTATTGAGAAGTTATGAGTTCCAGTCACAGGGAATTGGCAAAAAAGGGGATTGGTTTGGTTATGATAAACTTTAATAACCTTTCTGCTTCTTTGTTTGGATATCGTATTTTATTCTTTCATTAAGTTTGCTATGGCGAGTAAGGTAAACTATTTTTACACAATCACATGTTGCTTTTACCCTTTTTACCCATCAGAACATGTACAGTACTTGTTCCGTACAACCTGTCTATCTTACTTGTTCCTGTGTATATTATATGTGGGAATTTTAGCAGTTAATTAGTTCACAAAATCTGCAGGTGCAGTATACTGTAAATATATCTGCATTGTTTAGGGTTTCCATCAACTAACCTGACTGGTTAGAGCACATGTTCTACACACGCGTTGTGTTGTCCGATGACCTTTTTCTTTCTCCCATATTTCCCAGCTATCTACATGAGTGGTAATCTAATTAGATATTGCCGCATCCACCCACAAGATGTTGAAACTATCCACAGGTCATTCGCAGGTCATCCACGTAACACCCAACATTCAAAAGTAGCTAATGCGGGAGAGGTTTGTTCAAATGATCCTAACTCTCTAGGCCCACAACAGGTAAAGATTTAACACCTCAAATATATCTCAATCGCTGAAGAGACACAGGTTGCATGTTTGCATTTGGGTTTGTACCCTTGGGTGTTTATAGATTCTCTCTTCTGCCAGCCACCAAGCTGTGAGTTAAATGCCATCACTGTGCCAAACCTCATCAAGTGTAAACCAGACTGCACTACCTAGCCACTTTGTGTGAAGAGAAACACAAGAAGCTGACATTAGGGTTAGGGCTATCCCTAACCCTGTGCGGACATAAGTCTCTTTTTAAAAGTAGATCTGTGCATAACGGTTCAATAGTATATTACAACCTATTCTGCAGTTAAAAAAACATGTGGTACTAAAATACTGTGACGAACTCAAGCTGCTGAATAGCTTGAGTTTATCAAACCAAAAATAGATCTAGTTAAATACTTTTTAGAGTGAGCAAAGAATGTGGAAGAAATTCATAACAAATGTGATTATTAAGTTCAGATCATCAATCAAATCATCAAAAGACCTAAAACTCTGTTGTGCAAAGACAAAACATATACTGTATTTAAAAAATCCAGAAACATGTCATGATGCGTGTTTAAGGAACTAAACCTCCATCCCAGTGGTTTTCAACCAACCAAACACGGTTGCAGCATAAATAAGAAAATAAGACGCGGTCACCACATTAGTGACATTGGTGACTTCATCCATCTTATTTGGTGCATAAATAAGAACAATCACTGCATTCCCCTGAAGCACAGTACTTCAACAAGAAACACAATGAAAGCAATGCTTTTGAAACAATATGAAACACATTATGAACTTTATTTTAGAAGTGTTAATCTTGTTGTGAATTGGACTAGAACACGGTTGCTTG
This sequence comes from Microctenopoma steveboyesi, assembly GCA_032359275.1. Classification (NCBI taxonomy): domain Eukaryota; kingdom Metazoa; phylum Chordata; class Actinopteri; order Anabantiformes; family Anabantidae; genus Microctenopoma; species Microctenopoma steveboyesi. Next base: position 3,925,463 of record JAUMHF010000004.1, on the reverse strand, counting down.
TACTTTATTGTATTTGTCAATACTATGAGCAAGTAACAAGGTCATTGCCTTTATTTTTGAGAATCTAGATGAAAATCAGTTTTTTTTGCTGCTTAGGTTTGGTGGGAGCAGATGGTCCAGAGGAAGATGAGGAAGCTGATATTTTGACTGGAACCGTGTGAACAAGAGTGGCAAATTCCACCATCTGTGCTCCTGCATCTGTGCTAATAGCATCATCAGAGTTAGTTTATGACCTTCAAGGCAGAACAAAAAAGTGCTGTGTTTACATCTGCGTAGGTGCTGGTGGAAGAATTTACGTTAAAGTCAAGCATAATATGGAAAGTGACGGTTTTTTACTATTTTTTTTACCAAATATAACACAGTTTGAGTTGACGGTGAATTTATTTTACTGCAGGCATTATGCAGTGACATCTAACCAACAGTGTCTTTAGTTCCTACTACCACCTGTTTCCACAGACACATGCAATTACATGGTGATATATGAAATGACCTAATCAGCAACTGACACAAAAAGTGTCAATCATAAGAATCTAGTATTTTCCCCGATGGGAGAAAGGAGGAAAAAAATAATGCACACAATGGTGTGTATATTGTTATATGGTGTCAAACATCATTCAGGTGATTTCCTTGCCACAGGTGTCTCATGATCATAGGAATAAACAGGTTCATTACCTCAAGGATGAACTGATTAGACTTAGATATTGTGACTTCCCATTTGGTCACAGTAGGTAGGGCAATTGTCTATGAACACCAAGGTTGGTGGTTCGAATCCCAGTCTCTCTCCGATTCCTAGTCTCAGGTTAAAGTGTCCTTGGACAAACACTGAATCCTGGTTTCCAAGAGGGCCGCCTGCCCACAACAAATTTCCCCACTGAGGTTGGCTTTAGGCAAGAAAAGTTCTAAGGTTTGGGTTTTGGTGAAACTGAAAATCCAAATAAAGTTGATAGAAATCGATTAAAGTTATGCTCAACCACAGCATGTGGGTAATTTTCACTTTGTACTTTACTATACATAATATTTATAGCAAGGTTAAACAAGGCAAAAGCAACTGTCCCCGCTATGTGTTCACTTCTTTGCTCGTCTAGTGTGAAAGCCTCACCGCAGGGTCACAGGAAGTGGTACCTCTGTAAAGGTTTCCTGAACGTATCGGCGCAGTAGATGACACATTTGCAGTATACACCCCGGATCACTCCACCACTTTGTAATGTGCACCAACACTAACATCCTGCTTTAAAACATTTTGTTTATAGGCCCTAAATAACAAGATCGATTTGTTAGTCGCTGGCTGTTTGAATCAAGCTATCAACTTCCCGTGTCCTAACAAACATTTAGATTTTTATCTGCTGCAGCTGTTGTTGATTAACACAATGTGATTCTTTCATTTCTGTTCTTCACAAAAAGATACGTGTGTTTAGCTGTGGTACCAGCATTTCAAAAGTGTTTTTTTATAAATCAATTATTGCATAAAATTGCATTAGCAAACAAAGTTATGATTGTCTGGGAAGACTCTCCGTTATCCAGTTGTAAATATTCCTTTAAAAACAGCTCTTTCCTGCTACATCAGCCATTCACAATATTAACAATGTCTAAACTGCATTTTTGACACTATAACCTTTTTTCTATTTCTATTGGGGTCTTTTTTCTTTTTTAATATCCATGTGTGTCCAAACTTTTGGCTGGTAGTGTCCATTAAATTAATTCATGTCGACTGTTTTACTTAGTTACACAATAAAAAGTATTTTCTCTATATGAATGGATCACATGTAGACAGCATCTTATTTTTCACAGTAGTGGAAAATAAATGTATTAAAATTTGCATGCATGGTCAGAGAACATATGCAATGCCTCCCCAGACCACCAGGGGACCGCAGACCACCAGTTAAAGTCCAATTTGCAGATAATGCAAATAACAGAGTATATGGATCTAAATACCAGTGATGAAAAGCAACAAACTGCGTTTACTGAAGTAATGACATAAGTAATTTACATTACTATATTTAATTTAGGCTACACCTTCTCACCATTGATTTACTTGCATCAGTTATACAGTATATATACTGTACTTAAATACAAATACATACACAATACAATATATTTAACTACAGTTTCGTCATAAAACTCACATACTGAATAATCCGTAATGCCTGTAAAATAAATCTAGTGGAGTTTAAAAATGGAAATACTCCAGTAAAGTACCTCATTAAATACACTTTTACATTTCTTCACTTTAATCTGTTTCCATTTGTAGGCAACAATATCAACAATATTTTATTTACCATTCAACTGTGTCAAATGAATCACCTGAACACATTCTATTCACAAAAATCCAATAAATAAACTGAGCAAAAAAAATAAAGAAATAAGTCATCATATTGGACAGTTCTGGGTACAGAGCCCCAAACAGGGCAAATCTTGACAGAAATGTGTCTTACACGTTGTTGTTTTATGGATAAGACAAAATTAATAAAAAAAAAATAGAAAGTTCAAAGTAGCAAAAAGTTGATAAGAATCAAGGAAAATACGTCAGCATCGTTCTCCACTTCATAAAGGTGGTGGTTGTTTTCCAGCTGGCGGTTCATTAGATTATATCTCATACATAGTTCACTGATGGATGTTTCTGTTCATTAACATACGGGATGACATCAGAAGTGACCACCGCGTGGGTAAATTCATTGTTGATGATGAAATTACAGTTACAACAGACATATGATGGTTGTTATTCTAGTGTCTCGCTGCCCTCACAGCTCACTGGCTGCGCGGGATGAGGAGGAGGAGCTGCAGTCATCTGGCCAGCGTGAAACTTCCCTGTCAGTGAAGAGTGTGATAACAGTTCACCAGCAAACCAGCCCCACCAGACTCTCAGCTTCCCCCCGTGGATTCCTCCTGCTGTCATGAAGAACATGAAGTTCAGCCGCGGTGCGTAAAAGACGCATGGACACAATGGATTTGGATTTTCTTTTGGGAGACACGGGGGAGTGCTCATTACTACAAATTGTCACCACTTCGGAAGCGAGAGGCAAATCTCGGCTTTGTGAGAAACAGTGAAAGACCTCTGCAGGTATGAACACCACCACACCAGAAGCGGGTCGGTTTCCACCGCCCACCGTCCCAGCGATCATGTTCATTTTTGGGGTGGTGGGAAACGTCATCGCCATAGTGGTTCTGCGAATATCGCGAAAGGAACAGAAGGAGACAACTTTCTACACACTTGTATTTGGCTTAGCAGTGACTGACCTCCTGGGCACCATCCTGGCCAGCCCCGTCACCATCGCCACCTACGTCAAGGGCTCCTGGCCGGGAGGCGAACCCCTGTGCCAGTACTCCGGGTTCATCTTGCTCTTCTTCTTCTTGCTCCAGCTCAACATTGTGCTTGCGATGTCAGTGGAGAGATATCTGGCAATAAATCACGCATATTTCTACAACGAGTATGTGAACCAAAAACTTGCTGCCTTGGCTCTTTTGGTCATATATATTTCCAACATCGCTTTTTGCGCACTTCCCAGCCTGGGACTCGGTCATGTGTCGCGCCAGAAGCCGGGGTCCTGGTGTTTCATCGACTGGCAGACTAATAATACTACAGTGATGACTTATAACCTGATGTACGCAGGTGTGAATTCAGCCATAGTGCTGGCCACTGTCATATTCAACGTGATGGTGTGCGGAGCGCTCATCCTCATGCACAAGCGCTTCATCCGCCGCACGTCTTTGGGCACGGATCAGCGGCGCGTCGCGGAGCTCCGGCGCAGACGGAGCTTCGGACGGTTGGCTGGAGCAGAGATCCAGATGGTGATCGTGCTCATTGCTACCTCGGCAGTAGTTCTCATCTGCTCCATACCTCTAGTGGTGAGTACTGGAAAAGAGGAACCGATTACATTTTGCACCGATTGTTTGTGAAAAAGATTGTTGAGGTTTCTTTCTTTCTTTCGTTCGGAATAAATAAGTCACCGTGGGAAAAGGTAACAGAACATAACGAAATGCATTTAAGTTTAACCAAATAAAAGTTTACCTGAACATTTTGTTCGCCCTAATGGCCAACAGGAAGCCAAAATATCAGTCACAAACCATGAAAAAAACCCTGGCGGTTTAAGAAGTGTGTGTTCCAGGCTCAGCTGTGGTTCAGTGACGCACTTTTCTTAACCACTAGTGCGCTCCTTCACGCGCTTGATCGCTGCCTATAAATATCATTTATATTGTTTCGACTTAGCATAGTATGAAAAACTGACCCACAGCTGTTTAGAGTGAACTGTCATGTGCAAACTTTGTAAATACGCCAGTGTATGCTGCAGACAATCCAATATGTGGGGCAACATCATTATTATCGTCATTAAATTGATGTTTTTCCCGTAAAAAAAGCAGCAGTCTGTTTTTTTTACTATAATTTCATCTACTGTTGGTATTACCTTTCATTAAAAGACAGTGGGAGCGGAGTTAAGGTGAGGCTGCAGCAGCCCTGGCTGTTAAATCATTAATAACTCACACAGCTTAATATTCACTTAGCATCCAGGTGTGTGCAGAATAAGGTCAGCGGGTTTACCATCTCATCTACAAGAAGCAGGTCGGAAAGACCTCCTGAAATGGTCACTGTGAACTTTGAATTGATGAAACGTCAAATGCAGGCTCTTGTACTTAAATACTTTTTATGAGACTCTGGGAAAACCCAGTGAGTTCTCTCATGATGAATGATGGAGAGCAATAAAACTGTTTTTACTGGCCTCCTGCCACTGCTGTGGTTTTACAGAAGAAGCTTTCCTAAAGTGTCTATTAAGCCTTGGCAACTTTCAACTATGCAGACATATATAAAATAATACTTTTACATCTCCAAATCAGGTGTGTACAAGCTTTGACCTGTAAAGACATACACTCAAATTATCTCTCCATTCTTTTAGGCGACAACCAGAGTGTTTCTGAGTGTATTAACAATGCTGCTTTGTCTTTTATGCCCTCAGCTGAGGATCTTTGTCAACCAGCTGTACAGAAACCAGAAAGAAGAACCTTTAGGGTTGAATAAAGACCTACTGGCCATCCGCATGGCTTCCGTAAACCCCATCTTGGACCCTTGGATCTACATCCTGCTCAGAAAGACAGTGGTCCTCAAGCTCATGGAGAAAATAAAGTGTCTGTTCTGCAAAATGGGGGGTCGGGGCCGAAGGGGCAGCAGGCAGTTCCGCTGTGCCGACGGCCACCTCTGTTCCTCCATCGTCTCTCAAGATTCCCCTTCACTCATGACACACGAGCTACGGGAAATGGTGAGCACCTCGCAGACCTTCCTGTATCCAACTGGGAGGAATACTGGGAGGCAGGGGTCATTCGGAGCAGTTGCACACGACGGCCGCAGTCCAACAGCTTCACAGATAACACAAGGGCTGCAGGACGTCAAGGGGCATCAGAGGGGGCTTTCACCAGGAGATAGAGAGGACTCGGCGCCAGACAGGCCACTGACTGACCCTACAGTGTGCCTCAAGGACCAAGCGCTACACGTGAGCTTCCCAGACAAGAATGCCAACATGCAGGAGAAATGCATATAATGGTCAGCATGATCTCACCGAGCACTGGTCGCTGTGACAGGACTGTCAGAGGAACGACCACATAGGAACTTTAAGAAAGTACTGCAGAGATGTGAAAATAAAGGACACGCTTCTGAAGACTGAACACTCATCCTGGAATCTGTAGATATCCAACGGACTGGTAATTAATCACTTAAACTCATGAGTCAGAGCCGAATCACAGTATCATGAAATACATTTCAGCACAATCCAAACCATTATACAAAGGAAGCCAAACAACACGATGGGATTGGAGAGGAGCACTTTGTAATTGCACTTTTCTGAATCGTAATACTACTGCTAGGTTGTTACTAATGTTTGGTTTTGATTCGTTTTTTTCACGGTGACTGTAAATGTGAATGTTCGATAATGTTAATTTATTCCAAGTACGACATCGTACGTTATTGTCTTCTCTGTGAGAAGGTTCAGATCATTTAGAGCCATTTTAAATCTGTACAAGATTAACGAGTTCTTTCTCTTTACTTTTACTTTTGCCACGTTTTGGAAACATTTGCCAACAATTAAGCCAAACTGGTTCGCAGCTGCTTAAATGACCAAGCTAAAATGATATCACTTGCTGTGTTTTTTTTGAAAAGGCAGCTATACTGTGGCCTGTGGTAGTTGCCCTCCTAAAGAGATCTGTTGGGCTAAAATTGTGCTGCTTTTGCTCTGTATTTAAATTATAGAGATGGCATTGTGGAAAACAAGAAACTCTAGGACTTGAGTGCTGTGCTGTAAAATAATACATTTTAGATCTGCAGCTCAAAGTTGATTATTAATTGGAAATCCTTTCTTTGAGAGCAAGCCTTTAAGACATAGGGGTAGTGTGATCATACTGCTTGTGTGCACTCAAACACTGACTACACACGTACTCGGTTAAAAGAATATATTTGTGCTAAATGAAGCCAGGGATCTTTTTAAGTTTTTTAACTGCTTGATACTTTATTAGGAAACTTGTTCTACCTTTCTGAAACATCCTGCTTAGGTCTTAGATGTTCATAAGCAGGTTTTTCCCCTTCCCAGTTATCAGACTGAGCTCAGACCTTCGTTTAACCTTCCATCTAGAGGCAGCAATCAGTGTGGTTCAGGATTTCCATTATTCTGTAGGTCGATGTATGGCTGGTGTGAACGTGGGTGCACACCTCTACCACACTGGAGAATATGACAGTGAATAATGCAGATGTTGGACATCTGGGCTGTTAGAAAGAGTGAGTTTTGGAGATCGTCACGGATATCCGTCAGATAGTACAATGCTACCAGGTCTTTAAAGCTGCTTACAGCCTGCAAGTGACGCAGATCTAATAAACTTTGATGTACACAGACTGTGCAGCGGTAAAATCTCCTGAATCTGAGGCTACGATGCAAGATCAAATCGTGTTGTGCATCCTTTCATGTGATATTCTGACTGCAGTCACATGGTGAGATGGGGATCCTACATTGACTGACACGATCAGAATCAGGCAACAAGATTATAAGAACAGCCATCCTGGAGTGGTGCAACGTAGGACCACTGTTTCTGATACGACTGCGTATATCTGCCTTAACTTCACTTGATCTTATTTTACCATGTATGCCTCTCAATGCCTCTCATCTAATTACACTTTATAGAAGAGGTAAAAACGAGGATGTTGTTCTTTGTCTGATCAATTCCTGGGTCTTGGCTTTTCTTAAAGTGAATTTCCTGGTTTAATATGACATTTGTGCTGTTGTTGCTATAAAGATTGATATAAACATTCATTCATTTTTGGTGCCTTTTTTGTAGAAACAGCCGCTGTTAAAATTACCACAAAATTTTAAATAAACTCTTCTCTGAACAATTAATACTGCAACTAAATATAAAAGCTTAACATCCACAGGAATGAAAACATGTCTGTTATAGTGACAAGTTACTATGGCACAACTGTATGTAAGTAACTGTGCAAGTTTATATACTGTATATTTAGCAGAGTAAATGGTAAATACCTAGTGTGCTGCAAAGTAGGAATAAGGATAATAATTTAGTCAGAAACCAAAGTGTTTTAATTTAATATATTTGAGTTTTAGAATGTTTCTCTTCTTTCTTGAACTTAATCAATTAATCAAGAAATAGTTTGCCAATAAACACAACGCTTCATTGTAGCTATGCCTATATTTGTTTAAAAACTGCAGCCACTTCTCTTTTCAAATGCCCACATTTTGCCTACAATAACATTTTGCTTTGGCAGAAATTCACCATCAGTTCCACGTATCTGCCAAGAAAACACAGGTCACCCTTAATCCTTTCCATCTCCTTCCGCCAAAGCACTGATGGCTAAAACACATTCCTAACAGAGGTCCGGCTCAGATGCACCTGCAGGGAGACGTTTTCCCGCTCCAACACGTGTCCAGAGGCTTCTGAGAGTGGTAAAACCTCCCTCTGAGAACAATGAGCTGTTAAAGACGGATTTGACTTCAGTCCGAGAAATCTGTTAAAGCTCTACAGTCTCTCAGGGGTCAGGAAATGGTGATTGACAGAACAGATACGGTTTTAGCAGCGGAAAAAAATATTATTCTTGGAAAATTCTCTTTCCTCACCTCCTCCGTTGACACCGATGATACAGTATAGTGTACGTCCTGCTATTAGGAGCCTGTCGAAGACATGACAACAGTGTTTGTACTCTTCTATCATGGGAATAGTTAAGTTTAGTGGGTGTATGAGACCTTTTTAGTAGTATGGTCAAATTAAGGTAATGGTTACCATTCCCAAAGACTAATAAATGCAGCTTCACAGCAGCACAAGATTCAATTCATCTTTATTTGTATAGAGCCAAATCATAACGAAAGTCATTTCAGGGCACTTTACATAGCAAGGTTTAGGACTTAGTAATATAGGTTTATATGTAAACAAACAGCCCCACTTGAGCTGCACTAGGCAACAGTGGAGAGGAAAAACTCCATCTAACGGAGAAAACCTCCATCAGAACCAGGCTCAGGGTGGGCGGTCATCTGCCTCGACCTAGTTTAATGACTCTCTAAAGTCTGTGTGTGAGCCTTTCTATTTATAACAAACTCTATAGGGACATGTCTATGTTGGAAGGACAGAAATATCTCTTCCAATATTTGGGTAAATGCGTTGACATTATCTTCGGATCAGTGTGATGTGCTCTCCCTAAACCTACAAGACGACCAGGTTATGGCTGTGTGCAGACATAAACAATGCTAATGCTCCGTTCAAATCACAATAAATTTGAGCTGATTGCTGACAAGGTCATTATTAGAATTATTTATCAGGTTTTCTATTAACTTGTCACATATTTTCTTAAAATGCAGCGTTGTACCAGCAGTTGGACCACATTCAGTAATCGTAGCTGTGTATTTAACCTAAAATCACTCGGCACACCCTGATCATACACAGGTGACATTATCATTTATCTTCACTTCTAAAAACAACAGCCGCACCAGCATGTTTTGGGTGTTGCACAGACAAGGGCGTGACCTCTTATGTAATCAAGTCTTTTTGTTTCATATTTGTACTTAACTTAGACCAATTTGTAGATATTTGTCTCAGTCGCATAGATTTATTTAAAAAATAAGGGAAGCACTTAGGCTCATAATTAATGTGTGGCAACCTGTTATGTACGTGATGAGTCCTGTTTGCATTGTTGCTTTGACAGTGGTCTGCCCCGCTGACGGGACTGTTCTACAAAACGGCAGAAACCTGCACAGCACCTTTTCACACTACGTAACGTTGCCCCATGGTAAAGTCATCAAGATATAACCATGTGTTTGCACTGACGCGCGTTATCGGGTTTTACTGGAGAATTTCACTAGAGACACATAAGTGCTTCGACTACCGCTGTGAGAAAGCACACAGAGGTTTTTCTGTTTATTTGCATCACGTATTTGCTACTTCAGCTGATTTATGTGGTTTGATCTGCAGCCTTGTCTGAAACCGAGTGCTCGTTCTTAATGGGAAAAACCCTAAATGTTTTCGGTTGGTATAAACTGTATATAAAAACTACCACCTTTGAATGACACTAACAGCTTAAGTAATATTCCACAGAACAATGCTGCAGGCAACAGACACAATGATGACGCTTTTTGATTTATTTCCTCATTAATCAGATGCTGTGTGTTTTAAATCATAAAGACCATATGTTTTCTGAATTGTGCAGCCATCGCAGGGAACTGCTTTACCCTGGGACATTTCTTTATACTGAGCTACGACACAGATGTCACGAACGTTGCTTTATTAATGTTAGCAGCATTCAAAGGACAGCTGTAATGTATGTTCTCATTTCTTTTTAACAATCTACAATGAGTTGACTGCAAATATCAACGATATATCAACATACACTTTAAATCTAAAGACATCTGTTTTTGAGTGGGACCATGTAGCTAATGTAACCACACAATTAAATATGTTACTGTTCTATTGGTATTTAAAGAACAAATATTATTATTTAAATGATATATTTTTGAACAAACAGATGAAACACCCCTAAAGCCCTCTGGTTTTCAGACACAAATCATACAAGTCAGTCCATACAGGCCCAGGACAAACCGATGCACGACGGGACCAGTTCACAGTCCTCTTGCTTTGACGAACTCTGACGACATCGCTGTGTCTTCTGATCCCCCTTCCCTGGCGATTACATTTGATATATTCCCCTCAGCGTCCATCACTACAGAGGTCTTCTTCAACTCCTCATAATGCGTCTGCCGCTCAGCAACGGCGACGCAGGCCGCCAACACCTCGTCAGACTCGAACTCATAGTCCTGCTCCAGCTCGGGGGCATTAAGAATCTGATTTTCTGTCTCTTCCTCTTGCTGAACCTTTTGTTTGGTTGCCAATTGCTGCTTCTGTAGCCTCCTTGCCCAATTCAGGTCTTCCTGCCACAGAGTGCACTCTGATGGGCAGAGGTGGATGGCAACCTGGAAAGACCTCACAGCCTGTGGGAACAGTACCGACATGAGCTTCAGCTGGGTTCAAAGTAGACACCAAGGCCATCTACTTATTATGTTATACAAATTATTTTGCAGTGCTTGCTGGAATGTAGACTACCACCATGCACTCAAGAAATGTATGTGGATTCACTACAGGGTGAGAGTTAGATGTCTGTTTTTAAAATCTCAAGCTCACGCTTCATGCTGTGCTGCAGGCCGATTTACGCTTTCATTAGGAAGTCATCAAGATCTCTGAGCTGACCACGCACCATGCAATCGATATGAAAAAATGTCTCAAAGGGCCTCAAATCGTTTGAGAGATCTGATGTCCCGCTTCAGCTGTAAGAACTTGCTGCTTGTGAAATTGTGAAATGACTCCACCTCTGCATCCTAAACGAGGTGATTGATGAGTTTAGAAATTAGCTCAGACTCTGGATGTCTGAAATCTGTCTCCCTTACACCTGACTCCACGTTTGAGAGGGGAATTAAAAGGGGGCGGGGCCTTAAAGAAGGTATGGTTTTTTCATAGATGAAATGTAATAGAGTTTGACATTCATTTTTTAGTAGCTTTTTTTATTTATTTTATATATGCAATTTTTCTCATTGTATGTTCTAATGTTACATAAAACTGTCTGTGTCTGGACTTTGTACAACTATTTTTATCAGAATGTTATTTTGTTTGCATCCAGCCAGCGACAGCACAGCGAGAACATCTAATTCAAAGAATGCAAGTGAATAAAGAGCTATGTTGCTTGTACAGAAAGTATGAAAAGACATCTCTGATTACTCTTATGTCCTTGTGAGGAAAACTCAGCTTTTCAGTTGCACCTGTTCCCTGTGAGTGAGCCACACTAAACCCGAGAATAAAAGGTTGTAATTAAATGTGTCGATGATGCATTTAATACACCAGAAATTAAATGACGAGTGGGCTTTCTTCATAAACAGCAACTTTTCCTAAACTTGTTCAATTTGAGATATGCTTCTGTATCCGATTTATGCAAAAAAAAAAAAAAAAAAAGTGCCACATACAGCATATCAAGTCCCATCGCGTCTTTATTTTGTAAAGTAATCCTCCAACAGACAAAATGCCACTGCAGACAGACTAACCAGCTCTGCTGGGAAACGAGCTTAATAATAATACCGAGAAGATAAATGGTGACAGATCTGTCATGCTGCAACGAAATCAGTGCCAATATTCTTTAACGTGTAGGAAGGGACCCAAAAAAGTCAGAAGATTGATTGTTTTATTTAGATACTTATTTGGGTCTATGTTCCCTGAGTGACATCGAGAGGACAACAAGAGAAAAAAAAAGAGAGAAATGGGGAATCATTTGCACAAACAGGCACTACTCAAACATGTTGATGCATACGAAACCCTAAAACCTGACCGAACAAGCCTAGCTAAAAATAGATGAGCATCTTCCCCCTTCCTTTTCAGTGGCTTCATTGTTGAAGGAGGTGTGTCTATATTTGGCTTGATTTAAGCTCAAGTGACTTTCAACACTTCCCATTGTTGTTTCTGATGCCGTAGGACAGGTCTCTTGCTCTGGGACATGTAGGAGCAACACACATTTGACTTGTTTGCTTGGCTTTAACTGGGTGAACAGTGTAACTGGGAACCAGGTTGGATACACCCACAGGTGCCAGCGTGTTCTGAGGTAATTTAAGCAATCGTCCTAGCCCCAGGCACCTGGGTGTGCTTTGAAAGAGACACTTCGTCTTATTGCCCGGGAATTTGCAAGAAGTAGTAAACAGAAATAACTGACGCATCCTCAACGGCTCTGCAACATCAAAGACACGACTGACTCATGGACAGCTACTGAAACCACCACAGCTCACTGCAAAATCATACATTTCAGTGAGATTTTCTGAAGATGCCATCAGCTCTGCATGCAACAGATCTGAGTGAATGTTGCTACAGTAGAAATACTGGATTTATTTGAATCGCTGCAGTGGTCGTGAACTTGGCCACCCCAATGTGTTCCCTGCAATTACAACTAAATGTTTTATTTTTCCAGGATTTTTCCTACTTTCCTATCACGTCTTCTCAGAAATGCCTCCACCATTGCAGATGTTTTCTGAGCATGCTATATTCCTGTGCCCTTCTTACCAGATCTACCTCCCCCAGGTTCAGCTGGGCCCGGCCAAGGGTCTGCCAGCCTTCCCACCACAGGGGGCGGAACTTCACGGCCATCTCTGCTGCCTTCACAGCAGGGAACACTTCATGCAGAATGGTCAGCACCTGTAAAAAGACCACAATCAGACGAACACTTAAAATCTATCTTGCGCGACCTACACAAATGGGAAATGCTGAGGAAGAGAGTGAGGACTAGTGCAGTAACAGTAACACATGGAGGGACAACCTGCACCCAAAAAACACGTCCAGCATCTGTCTCACTGTAAAATGTATCATCAAATCACTGGCTCTTCCGATGAAAAGCTACTGACTCAAACTGAGAAACGGTGACTAAAAATGTAAATTAACCTCTTGTTAACCTCCAAGCATGACCACGAAATCAAGTCAAAGATGAGGTACTTCTCGCCATCAGCACGCTCCCCTTTAAGCGCAAGGAATATATTTAGAACGAGGTGACACAGTTTTACAAATGGAGCGCACTAAAGTCTGCAACAGACAGACAGGAGACTGCACGTATTAGGCAACCGCTGATCGAGTTAAACAGGAAGAAAAGCAATGAGGGGAAGTAATCGACCAGCGTCAGTACGACCATGCTCGTCATCTGGGCTTGTAATGGGGATTTGATGAGAGGCAGCAAATGACTGTGAATAACATAACACAGTAATAATTGTCACGAATGTGCTATACAGGTGCTTTCACGCACACCTGAGCTGAGCACCTAAAACACTCGTGCTTATGTCATACTTGCATGGCATGAGGCAAAAAAACCCCCAAAACTTTTGTGATGGTGTCCTACAGGTCTGGATCTCCAACGATCCCCTTCTCAAATATCCCTTAATGGCTAATATCATATTAGGCATGTGATGTGAATGGTTATGGCTAGAAGGAGACAATTTTATTGTGTTAGCTGCAGTAAATGGAGAGAGCTCCATTAGTCTGACTATGTCCCGTGACCTAGAAAGTTTCTGGTAGAAAAAGGAAAGCATCAGCTGAGGGGTGACTGAGGAATAAAACACATAAAAAGGTCAACTATATATTAACCCAAGAGGAGACGAAGTGAAAGTGACAAGAAAAAAAAAAGAAAATGGAGATTAAGTAAGAGCAAAGCTCTCGGAAAAAACGCTGCAGACATCCAGTGGTGTCATCAATGTGCTGATATGACTTATCAGACTAAAAACATACCATAGTGGCAGCTGAAAGAGGACGTGCACCTGGGTGTAAGAATAACCCTGTAACGGCAGCTGTTCGGACTGCATCACTTTTAAGATGCAGTAGAAATGTCCCCTAAAATCCTCCAAGCATTAAAGCCCCTTTAAGTAGACAACCAAAACAAATATCCTAAGGTTGAATTTACTACTTTTAATACCCTTTTCAATACCCCCAGAATATTTTTTGAAACCAACATGACTGATTGAGCTGCAACTGTTGTAATCTTTTGATTTTCAGATTCATACACTCTGGTCTCGTAACACACTATTTAAAACACCTTCTTAAAATAGTTCAGTTGTTCTATTGACTGCGGTCAATAAAATAAACACAATGATTCCTTTAAGTTTCTCTGTCTGGAGAATGAATACTGTTTCGAAAGGTTAGGAACTGTCCGACTTTCTTTGAGCATCAGCAGCAGCCGGTGTTTCAGCACAAACAGTCTATTTAAAATGAACCAGTCTAATCACATGTTGAATATTTTATACCTCATGACATGACGATTAATACCTTTTACTACTTTAATGACCTTCATCTTTGCTCGTGTGATTTACTACCTTTTAATACTTTTTAGAACCACCCTGCAAATGATATTGCAGTACACAACAAAGTGTGAAATAGAGAAATGGGTCATTTTCTCTTCATACAATGTTGCTTGTTTAAAGGAATAAACAGCATAATATACCTGAGACTTCATCTCATACAGTTGTGGGTTGTCTGGAGTAAGATGAATGGCCTCATCCCACTTCTTAATGGCCTCCCAGTGCCTGAAGAAAAAAGAAAAACCAGTGAATTCATTCACTACTACAGGTGCACTGTACAGCTGTGCAGAGTTATGTTCAGCTGCTAGCAGGAATATTTTTCCTGGTAATTTCTGTTGTTGCTTGTTATAGAGAAGTGTTATTGTAAAGCTGCCCAATCATGTCTTTCCATTCTTGCATACAACTTCTCGAAAGCTGAGAGACCTTCATGAAAGCTGAGTCACGCGCTGAGGCATATTTCATGCTTACTATTACTCCGCCCTGTGCTTTTTGTGCCTTCTACTTAATAACTAACAGCGCATTAAATAACAACTTCAATCAGCTTGTAAGAAGAGAGGAAACGAACAAATGACCTCTCGAGTTCTTGAAGTTATAAAGCTGCAAACACACTCCACAACACCTGTCTAACAGAGGAGCAGCACAAGTTTTACAGCAGGTAAAGTAAACACACACAGGTCCATTAAGGTTAACAGACACTTTGTGAGAGAGGCACTAATGTGAGCTACCAGCTCCTGTTCAGACAACAGTGCAAGCGCAAGGAGAAAATAAACAGGAGTTGCATAAATGCACAAATTGGGCAGAAGTCGCATTAAGTGTCACTGCAGCCTCACTCCGAGCGGCTGTCACCAGCTTTAGTCTACTGATGTGCTTTACAGAGATTTGTTTATTTCGATTTTAAATCTTTGGAATCTAGACAAGTACATGTTCACTTTTTGACACCCTGAATGGGCACGGGAACATCCTCATGCTCATGCAAACCCTCACCACCTCAAGTCAATATTGACTCAAGAACAATTTCCTGATCAAGGTTTGTAAAGATTATGAGGTGAAATACGAGTGTAGATCTGACATCTGCCTTGTCGACGTCTTTTATAGCTTTAAGAAGAGCATCTCTGAAAAAAGTTAATTCAAAAATCCAAATGAAAAGACCACTAACATTGCTTATTTATAAATAGAATGTGGATCACAGTCAGAACTAGGCTGAAGCCAGAGAGACACAAGTCACAGGTTTAGTACCGTCAGAAAGACGAGTGAGGAAATGGAACTTGAGCAGTTTGGAAATTGTGAAGAAAAGAAGAAATTAGGCAATAAGTAATGCAATCCATGAAGTTGGAAACAAAAACATTCTTCATCTGCTGACAAATAAAGAATGTAAGACACAGAGGCATGCAATCGTTTATGTGTAATACTATAAATACAATGTTTAGGTTAGTCATGTAGTTTGAAGAGAGAGAAAACAAATGTGAAGAAATACGAGACTTGACCACTTGTTTGCGCGGAAAGGGGTTGAGGATTCAAATGTTCTGATTATTTCACACGCTGCCATCGCAATATAGGAAGGATTGATAACAACACTAAATCAATAAACTGACAGGGTTTTTAAATGCACAAACATAAAAGCCAACAGAGGATGTTGAATCATTTAGTCTTTGAATGCCACATTATATATTTCAAGCCTAAAAGTTGGACAAATCAGTAAACTATGTGAGTATTTTAGTGACTGTTTGACTTCAAAACTGCTGCTAAACAACTGTTTAACAAGCCACTTAAAATGTGATGTGTAACACTACACGTGCACTGACTATTGATTCACCTTAGTCTCTTCAAGCAATGTGATGTTTCCATAACAACGACGTTTTTTTTCCAGTTTGGAACCTTTCACATTAATGTGTTGAATGAAGGTCAGAACTGTTGTTTTGTTTGGTTGAGACTCTTGGTGAGGTTAGCAGAAAGTAGTGGCACAAAATAAATGTTTATTGTTTATTTATAATAATTAAATCTACATTGTTCTGTTTGTTTATTAGTCATATTCATTATTTTTCACCGATTCACTGACAAAGGGTATTTTTTTAAACGTTCCATTAACCTGGGAAGTACATGTATTAAAGTGTCAACAAGCCCATTTATTCAACAATGACTCAAGTTTCAAGTAAGGTTATAAATTTACACAGTCCAAGCAAAATGTAGCTAAATATTAACTGTGGTTGGTAAAACCTTGGTAATTGTGTGTATAGCAGATGTGGTATTTAACAGTGACTTGTGACCCTGGTAAATTTACAGTATACTGTATGTTTATCTTAACAGCTAGATCCACTTTCTCATCGCAGATAGTGTAGAGTTACAGGCATTCCCTAAAGACGATGACAGTGTTTTTAAAAGGTGACTATTATTTGCCTAAACCGGGCAGAAAAAAAACTGCAAAAATAAAAAGTTAACAGTCTTTGTACGACTCTTTCTGCAATAATCACATGTGATACAATCAACACAATGCAGTAAGTCTTTTGTATATTCACAAGCAGAGAAACTTCACTTAGAAACTGGATACCATCTCTGCACAAGAGACCATAGCAGGTTTTAGAATACTTTAAATGGGTGGGAGCAGATGTGTGTTGCTTTAATTTAATGAATTACTTTATTATATTATTATTTCCAATATAATGTTAGATATAGGCTGAGAGATCTGAAGATGATGCCCTTTTATTAAGAGCTGTGTTAGATCAGTGTGTGTCCCCTATACAATGGTGCCCTCCTGTGGAGGCTTTCTAATGTCACATAATACCAGAGAAGCAGAGCTCCTTTAATCTATGATGCGGCTATAACAAAGACCATTACAAGTAAAAACAAGAATTAGGAAGAGAAAAAAAATGTTACAGTTGTGTCTTTTAAAAGTCTGTGAACAGTATGTCTTTGTGCAGGTACTATTCATCAAAGGCTGAATGGATTGTGGATTAATGTTATTCTGACCATTAATCCACAAGCAATCAGATAGCACACAGGAACCCATCAGCATAATAGAATAAAATAAGACTAAAGCAGTAATCCTGCTTACTAAGAGCTGGGGTAGAGTACTGAGAGTGTCCTTCAAAGGAAATAGTAGCATATGCGTTATTTGTTCCGTTGAAGTCATTTTTGTTAAAACGACAGCTGAGCAAATATCAGTTTTAGAGAATTTATTGCATTTTTATAAGTTGCAAAAACTCTTATCCCACCAGCCACAGAACAACCAGCATTGAGGGAGTCGTGTTTCTACATGCTCTTCAACAAAGCAGGTCCCTATAATGGGTCCCTCTGTGCTGCTTTTAAAGCTCTTAGTGGTTGCTGACTGGTCTGAACACTTTCCCTCACCTGCCTTGCTCAGCCAGCAGTGCACCCTCATCCTTCAGCCTCTTGCTTTTAGCAGCACAATCCTCCAGAAGGACCTGCCGCCGTCGTTTGATGGCGAGCAGCCAGTCGACCTCCTCGTCCTCCGCACGTGCGGTGTCGTTTTCAGTCTTCTCCGTCTCAGCCTCAAACTGCTGCACCGCTGACTTCGACACCTTCTCGCCAACTTTCCTCTTCCAGCCAAATGAAGCCATCCTAAAAGAATCTGCGGCGATAGGAGCTATAGGCTTTTAATTTGAAATATCAGACAAACCGACTAACGTTACCGTATAGCTAATCGAAAATTAGCAGCGTGTCTGCTGGAGGTAACTAGTTGTGTCAATTACTTAAGTACACTTAGCCACATATAGCTGGTTATCTAACAACAACAACAACTCTGAGAATAGTTACCCTTACAATCGATAACAACGAAACAACCAAGCTAGTTAGCTGATGTTAGCTACGGTAAGTTAGCTAACATTTGCCCAATCTCTTGATAGTTATTTCCCCACAAATATAGAGACCCGTATTTAAAAGAAATATATATTAGTCATAATCACATTTTAGAACCTAAGAGGGAAAATGCATACGCACAGACGTCTACAGCTGTACTGTACCGAGCTAATGAATGTGGTTAGCCATAATTGTTGATCTATTATGTTGCGTTCAAGTTCAGTATCTCAGTTGTAATTACCATCAAATGAGTGGGACAGCATACATCAATGCGTAAATACGCTGCCGGCAGTCTGCGTCCTGTAATTCTGAGTTGGATGTATTGTGGGGTTGGAATTGCTACGAAATGTTTTGGATAGAGAGACGCGGTAAAATAAAATTTTTTTATTTTACCGTGATTTCATGAACGTACCATGACCCGGAAATGTTTATTTTCTTGCTTAAAGAAACACGCACAGTGTTTTACATCGAGGAATAGTGTTGTTATTGATGCTTAATTTTTCCTCAAAGCCGTCAAAACACACAAGACACAAAGATGAGCTTTAAGAGAACCGTGTGCAATTTAGCAGTTTATTAGGCAGTTGTGTATACAAATGATTTCAACACTGTCCGTTCAGATTTACACTGGTCATTCTGGTAGAGTCCCTTTACATACCAACAAAAATATAACAATATTTATTTGAAGCAGTTAAAACAGACCGACAGACTTAACCTGATAACAGCCCACTAGAAAACTACTCCAGAAACTGTCAAAGTGTCACATGTAAATCTCTCCAACAAAGCCCTACATGTGAGTCATGAAAAATCATTTACTGTAACTGCCCTTTAAAACTAATATGTTTAGTTTTACAGTATCTCTCAACATTGTGTTTCTTTAGTATCAGAACTATATATCACAAACCCTTTAAAACTGAGATATAAAGTTCATATAGCAACTAAATATTTCAGTCCAAACCTGCCGCACAGGACAGCAAAAACACAAGATGATAACAATTGTCACTCTTAACAATTCTGTTGAGTAACAACTTTGACATGTATAATGGTTTATACAAATGAGATAATTCAGTTTTTTTAAAGCTGTGAAAAGCTAAAACTGCAAACCAACACTGCAGCATCTGACACCATAATAAAATTAACCTGTTGATTAAACAAGAAACCACTTAAGTTTGGGTTTGGTTTGGTTTTGCTAACGCAATTATTTAAAAGACAGTAGGAGTTACCGAGGTCTACAATAGTTTGGCAACAACATAATCAAATGTTTATTTTAAGTTTTGCAGCCATTTAAATTTTTTTCTTTAATGCCAACACTTAGAATAATCAGATTTTTACAAATTGTAAATTAACAACACTAGCAAAGTCATTTGTAAACTTTCACCCTTAAAACTGCAAAAGGTATTTATAATTATAAATTTCAATTTTTATCCGACATAAAAACTGATTGACAGTACTGATAATGATAAGGCAGCCAAACAACAAACAAGTAAAAATGTCTTTTCATCTGCGAAGACAGGAAACAGAGTGAGATGCATCATACTAAGAATTAAAGACATATTGGTGACCTAATGAGCTTGCAAGTTTAAAGTTCAGCGTTTTTCCTTTTTGTCAGAATTTAACAGCAGAACTTTATAATTCCAAACTCACAAGTTTGTTTCAGGTTTGAATATCAAGATGTTCAGGGGAATGTATCAGAAACCAGAACACAAACATATATTCTCCCGCCAACAGACATTGTTCATGCACTGCATGTTAACTGCTACCATTCATTTTCACATTGAGCCCTGAGGCCTATACGTGGATTGGCATTTACAAATTAAATGTAGACGAAAGGCATTTTACTTTATAATCTGAAAATCTAATCATTAATCTAATAAAATAAGAAATAGAGAAAATACAACAAAAAGTCAAACTCAAATTGTCATTTTAATATGCGACACTCAAAGTGATATTTCTAATATTTTTACTGTCATGGCAAAATACCCTTAAATGGTAAAAGCAGGCTATATTCTCTGGAAAGACAATCAAGTATCAGAATAAATGTGACTGAAAAAAGAAAAACTGTGATATTGATTTAAAAACCAGACAGTACAAAAAGGAAAACATATACCATCCAGCAATAGATCTTAATGGAAGGAAAACAAAAGAAAGTTCATTTTCAATAGAACCAACACTCCGTCCACATAGCGCACTGATAAATATATTCATGTCTTTATATATAAAAATGTAGGGGACAGACAAAGTCAAACTGATTTTTACAACAAAAACACACCCATGAAAATTTAGTCTCTGTCAACTCAGGTTCACAAAAAAAGATGAAACCTAACACATTAGATGTAGCATTCTTTTGTCCCTGACACAAGACAGAAATACAGGGGTCATTGCACTTACTCAGAGTCAAATGAATGTGACAGACATGACAAGTCAAGCAGTAGAGCCGATACATCTGCACCACTTCTCTGACCTCCACTGAGAGAATTAACAAACAGCAGGAAATAAAAGAAACTTGTGCAAAAGTGCTTCCCACATCCTATATAACTGCGACCGAAAACTCAACCCTCAGCTATTGGCTTCCTTCTCTACAGGCAATAACTTCCTTGTGTGTACTTGACAACAGTGCTCACTGTCTACAGTACAGAAAATTCAGTGTAAGCACTTACATGTACGATGGGATGTGGACATTTGCTAATAAATTGACCAGGAAATTGAAAACCCCCTCCTAAATATTGTTCTGTCCTAGCTAACAAGTAGCTGATTGTTTGTCTTTCCCAATAACCCCTTACATCCTCTGTCAAGACAGTGTGCTTCCCTACAGTTTAGGGAACGCCAACCTGGATCAGTGCCATGAAACAATCGCTTCATCCTCAGTCGAAATGAACTGAGCCATGAATTGTTGCATGCTTATTGCTATAAAGACACTCGGAGAGGAAAAAGGCTAGCGAATGTTTTGCAAGCTATCGTGCAAGTAGTTTAATAAGATTTGCGCACATCTCAAAGAACTCAATGGTGTGACTTCCCGGTCGAGGGACAGATGCATTCTCGCCCCCTCCCGTCGAGTCCACGGATGAGGTCAAAGATGAAGCTAAAGAGCCTTCTGCAGCCTTGGGTGGGTGTGGGAGCACAGTGCTACAAGCAGATGCAGCATCTGTTCCATCTGCATCATTCTTTATAGTGGTACGGTAGTTGCCCACAGACCCAGAGCGGAGAGGGGTAGCAGTTCCAGATTTTGTCTCCAACATATCATCTGAGCAATACAAGAAACAACAGGTTTTCTACACCGTTCACAGACATTTAGTTCTTCTCAAAATACAAAAATCATTTCATATATTTTCTTTTTTATCTGGTTGATCAATGAATCTATTTTCTGCCACTTTTCTAGTTCCAGGTCAAAAAAACTGATTAATTGTATCACTAACAATTATGTTACACAGCAGGAAGGACTGATTAAAATCTTACATAAATCCCAATAAATGCATGTACCTGCAGCTCAAGATAAACACCACTGATGCCCCTTGGTCAAAACCTAGCCCCATACCCTGTATACAGCCTTCCTGTGCTGCATTAATGGTCCATGACAACACTCTAATCCCATATTTTCCTTTGACGTACTGCTGCACACCTACACAGGGTGGGCAAAAGCCAGGCCCTCAGCCCTTAGACAATAATCTATGAAGTCTGCACTGACACAGCGTACTACAGGACATAATCCAAGTAAATACAACCTAGATACAGGAAGCTAAATTCAGGGCTTCAACAACGAGAATATGTTACGGTATGACATCAGTTTAAAAAATACAATATTAGACAACAACATCTAAGTGATATGCAATTGATACATGACTGTGAAATGAGAACTTACCGTCTATGCTACGGAAGTCAAGGAGGTAGGTTCTACTGTCCACTTGGTAGAGTTGAAGGCTCATCTTGGTTTGCATCCCAGTAATAGGATTCTTTCTTCTCACGCGTAAATAATATGGATTCACAACCTGGATAAACAGTTATAAAGGTTGAATGGGTAATAATATACTTAGGTATTATAATTATTTACAATTGACTAATTTTAATTGCTCTTCAATTATGCGATGCCACACTGGTATGGCTCTCTAGTAGACATCCTTTCTTACCTTCCACTCATAATCCAGCTGTTTCATAGCGCGGCACACCTCTGACATGATATCATTGGGTCTACTCTGACTCCGGATACCCAGATGCCACTTGGCCCTTCTTACTCCCTGGTGCTTGGACTTCTGGGGGTTCAATTCGTCCAAAGTGTGGCGAGGCCTGGGAGGAGTCTCAGCCACAAGGAAGGGTACACGTTCAGGGTGGGGCTTGATAATACCAGCCACAGCTGCACCGGATGAAGTTAGGTGCTGGTCGTCTAGAAAAGAGTCAGGGGGGCTGGATGCCAAGTAGAAATCCTTGGCTTCACTCATGATGCGACGATTGTCAATGATGAGGTGGTAGGCAACAGCCAATGGATCCTGATGGTTGCGACTATAAATACAGGCGAGGACCTCTTCTTCTGTGCACTCGAACTTCTCACATACCTCCTTCAGGGCTTCATCGTCGATCATGTTGTTGCTGTAGGATGGGTCCTCAGGGAACAAGTACTTGGGAAGGTCCTGTTTGAACCAGTCATCCTCTCTGTGGGAAAATAATTTGGCAGAGTCAATAAGACTAGTTCTACAAATTCAAGACAAAATGCTTCTGTAATTAAATCTTCCATCTCACCGGATTTCTTTAATCGTTGCTCTTTTCATGGGGTCCACCTGCAGCATGTGTTTAAGGAGGCTTATAACTGAAGGGTTCAGATACTGCGGGGTGAAAAATATTCCATCACAGATCTTCTTAAATAGTGTTGGCACATGGTCATCATCAAAGGGAAGTGTCCCACACAACAAGGCATAGAGAATGACACCACTGCTCCAGATATCCACCTCTGGACCAGCATATAACCTGAAGATATGCAAGAAAAACAGCTGTAAAAAGGAAGGCAAATTCTACTGTGTTTCATTTATTCACATATCCAGCAGTTACCTTCCTGAAATGACCTCAGGAGCAGCATAGTTTGGAGAACCACAGCTTGTTCGCAGGAACTCTCCATCTGACATCATGTTGGATAAACCTGCACAAAATATGACACCCTTAACTGACACATGCATTATTACAGATAAAGATATTATATTTTAACCCCTTAAGAAATAATTATTTTAAGGAAGTGTCTGGTGTCTTACAGCTTACTGAAACTTTTTCTAAAGCATGTACAACAAAGTGTTGTCAAAATAAAAGCTTTTAAATACAGTGATAATATTTTTAATTTCTCCCATAACATCTTGTTCATTTTTACAACCACAGCAGCTCAAGCACATTGTCCCAGCACAAGCTAATGCATTTTACAGTCACAAGTATATAAATAAATGCATAATAACAATACAAATTTCTATAAGATTTAAAAGAATGTGAAAAAAGTATGTAGAGTGGACAGGTGATAAGACAAAACACCCAGCAGCACTTTGCATAACTATCGTAGGGTGACATTGTGTCTTTGCAAACACGTTATGCAGATGTCCCTAACAAGACTTAGGCATATAGAAGGTGACCTGCTATGTTTTCTTGTAAATAAACAGTTATGTTTGCATTTGGTTTCTCACCACAAGTCAGTGTGTGTACTGCTTGAAAGTCAATAAATACATTAAACCAAATTTATTCCTCATATGACATTGTGAAAGATGATTCTTTAAAGTCGGATTGATTACATCTGTTATTATAAGTTGTCAAACCTGCTCATTGTTGCTTAGCACTATTTGAGGTCAACAATTCTCATCAAGAGTACTTAAGAGTAACTGCACAAAAGTCTGTGCAACTGCGTCTACAGGACACATACGTACCAAAGTCAGCGATCTTGGCATTCATGTGTGCATCAAGCAGCACATTTTCAGGCTTGAGGTCTCTGTGTACCACCATGTGTCTGTGGCAGTAATCTACAGCTGAAATGATCTGCTGGAACAACCGACGACTCTCCTTTTCATCCAGCTGTCAAAGCAGAAATTATACATTAGGTGTGATCTTCTCTGTGAAGCAGTTAACGCATCATGGCTGACTAAGCAGCACTTGGTGTTGTGATTTGATACTTTTGCCTCTGTTTTGTGGTTTTTGGTTCACACAGTTGAAAGCTTTCACAGAGCACATTGTGTACTTCTGTCTTCTCGTATACTCACTGAATATAAAACATACAGCATCGTTTTCATATAATAGGATGGAAAGAGTGAAAGGAAATGAGGGACAGCATTATACCACATTAAAATTGCATTACCTTTCCATTTTTGCAGATGTAGTCAAAGAGCTCTCCTCCTGAGACATACTCCATTACCATGAAGATATCTGTTGGGGTGCTAATAACCTGATACCTGTTGTAGTGAACACAAAGTTTTAAATCAAATAGCTGGTATTACTCTATTTTATTATAGATGATAGCATTTGTACAAAGGGAAATCAAATAGTGTGAAATATGGAAGAAACGTCAGATGTCAACAGTGAAAATATATTTTTGTTCTCCGTTGCTGTTTGTTCTCTGTTCCAAAATCTTCCTCTGTCTTCTGACAGGTACGATAAAAAATGGGTAATGTTTCCCCATGCATTAGTATTTTAATCTAACCCTAACCCTACCTGCTTCCACATATGCCAATTTTATGCTTCTGCACCAAGTATAGGAAGGGCTGAAAGCATCAAGTTTTCAGGTTCTTCTTCTGTCTGTTTACCTAATTCTTCTGAACGTGATATCTAACCAATGTTTTCTGGGAATATATTTAACTGTCCAGTCTGTGATGAAGTGATTAGCTTTTGGTCGTCCAAGGTCAAATGTAAACGTCTTAATGATCTAACATTCATCTTAATCCTTGTGAACTAAAGTTTCAGGAATGGATTAAAAAAATTCTTCAGATTTGTTGCAACTCTCTACTTTGACTTCATTATAAAATATTAAGATTCTGGAGGCCAAAGGTCAAGGTCACGTCTGCCTCCTGTTCATCTAATTGTTGTTAATGTAATGCCTCATAATGCCTTGAAACAATTGTCAGATAACCTGATTATATTGTGGTGGTTAAATGTCAAGATCTCTCTGGCCTCATCTACGTCCCATTCTCATTATTACTATAGCTCAGAAATGCCTGGAAGGAATTCATTACATCTGGTACAGATGTACAACAGCAATGCAGTAATTCTAGTTCGCTAGTCATGCTATCAAGCAGCAGAATACGCAAACTGCGCAACTGAAATTCCTGTCAGCAACACAGATACCACATTATAAGATCTGCAGCTCTATAACCACAAGTATTAAAGTACTGAAAAATTAGTTTAGTAACAGCAATGCGAGAGTGCTGAGATAATACAGAGGACCACTAACTCTTATTATCAGATCAACAGCATCACTAAAGTTTTGTATAGTAATGTTAGTTCCAACTTCTGCAACAGTATCTTCTTCCTGTCTTTTCACTTGTTACCCTACAAGACGTTGTAGCAGTGCATTTTATTTTATACTTTTGCCATGCACATTGAAGTGGCACATAAAACTGAATAAAAACAGCATTGTTGTGCAATACCATGCAATTGTGTACTGTGGCATTCTTAAATTTTATGTGATGTTTATTTAAAAACATTGTTGCTCTGTTAAGACAAAAATGTTCCACAGAGCCTGTGGCCTGCTTGCTGTCATTCACCGTGATAATTCAAAATGCTACTTTTGAACTATTATAGGGAATCTCTCCTGTTCTCCATCACAAACAAAGCAGAGTTTACATTCTTGTGCATGGATGACATGGTGCTGGTATTTCAGGCAATTAGCTACAGCTCCTGGTCATTCAGTGACCCCTCATGGCCTTGCAGTCTGATGCCATCCAACTACCAGGCAGGAAGTACCAGTGCAATTATATTTTTAGATTAGAGACTCCTTCTGCAACACTGTACTACAATGGCATTTTGATGATACCGAATGTGGTGTTCATGTCAAGCTACTAGCCAACAATTGCATCCCGATTGGTATCACAATCATACATCAGCATATGTAGATGTCAACAATGCCATTAGCAATTGAAAAACAGAAGACTATTTTCTCCTGAAATGAAAACATAGTGAATTAGCATTTTTTTTAAATGAGGAAGAAGTCGAAGACATTTATGACCCACTACAATCAAAAAGCACTTTTGTACAGTAAAATTAAAGACCAGCATAGTGGATAAACAAAGCAGGCAATAATGCAGAATGAGCAGAGTACTTATTGGAGAAGCGACTGGGTCAGACAGATATCGCCCTAAATGGATGTATTTTAAAGCACACCATTAAAGCCTGGGAATAGCTCAGTGGGTGGCATTAATGTGGCAGCAGGGGGATTACAGAGTAGCAAGCAGGGTGTAATCTAGGACTTACAGTTTAATTATGTGAGGGTGCCTGAAAAGCTTGAGGTTTTGGATCTCTCTACGGATCTTTCCCACCACGTCCAAACTACGGATCTTCTGCCTGTTCAAGATCTTCACCGCAACCTGGTGCTTGGTCAGCTCATGTTGACCCACTGCAGAGTAAACGGGATGAAAGTATGTGAACAATACCTTACAATCCAGAATATATAACAGGAAACAATATTAAAAGATACTTTAAGTTACTGGTTATTACTTTTAGAAAGCTAAGAAAACATTAATTCTTTAAACCTGCACAGACTAATCTTTTCGAGACTCTGGGATGGCATGAACCAAAGGCTGCAACCAAAATACAAACATATTGTCATCTTATAAAATTATTATGGTGACCCTGTTAGAAAACAATTGCCTGTCTATGTGCCCAGGAAACATATACTGCATTCATTACTGCCAATATTTTAAGTTTATATTCTGAAAAGTTGTTAATTAGGAATTACATTCGTCATATAGGAAATTATTTGGTTTAAATAGTTTGTTATAACTACATTTTTGTTCATTATGCTTCAGATACCGATTGAATTATTATTTAGGTAAATTAAGAGTATTATATCCAACTTATAAGCTGATTTAAGGACTTAGGCTGGGATCAAGGTCAAAATACATGATGAGAACATCCCTAGTATTAGCTGAAATATGCTAAACATGCACCTGTGACTTCAGAAACAAGGCCAAAGTATTAACTTAAGGCAAAAACACATTTTAAAGAGCTGTGTCTTTTGAGTTTCATTTGCCACTAGTTTCCCAACCCAAAAGCTCTTACATTTGGTCAATTCAAAGATACAGTAATTTGCTAACAAATATGCTAACCGTGAGGTGTGCTAACAAATCTACCAGAGGGGAAAAAACTATGACATCGGACTTTACAAAAAAGCTGCTATTGATTTACCAGTTGTGCTAGTAGTAAACTATTAACCTTGTCTCCAGTAATCCAGACCATAATAATAAATCCAATGAACTGTGGTCCACTTTCAACAAAAAAACTGAGTGCAGAGACATGACTCATACTGGGAATTAACAGACTGTAAACAAACATGCTGGCTGTTCTGGAGAGGGCCAGGTTGGTTCACTTCATCTGGGTATAAAAGAACTTAATCATCTTTTCCTGGGATAAAGGGACTGTGACGAAACAGAAAATAGCCCACAGAAGAGCTTTTCACTTTCTACATCGACACACCTGAGATCAAATCTAAGCACATACATGCAGACGTTTGTTTAAAACCAATAGGCATTTTTGTCTCATATATGCTGATGCAAATACCATATCGCCCTCCCTACTAACTGGGCGTAGGTACTCCTGGTTTTGTGCAACTCCCTCCTACTAAGAGCATTAGTTACTGTCTCTTCAATCGGACGAAAAAATAACACAACTCATTAGGAATGCAAAGTTGAGATTACGTAGAGTACAAAGCTGTGGAATTTACATATATTACAGCAAAAAACATTTGAGGAAAAGAAGAAACTAAAGTAAATCTGAACACCGTTAAAGCCCCTCGTTGATATGTGCCCAGCTAGCGCGTTTACTTCCCGGTGTCTTGACAAGCTACTTGTGGCTCCCAACGATGCTAGTTTAAATATATGTGGCTAACTAAACTGCTGCTAACGCCACAACACTCGTAGTGAACAGACGTCGCTGGCAGCTACAGCTACATCCCAGAAACGTTAAGTTAACCCCAACTGAGCTGAGCTAACAAGTGGGACAACAAGTGTGCTACCTTCCCGGGGTTGCGACAAGTTAGCTTTGAGAGCAGACTAAATTAGCAGCTAAGCTAATGCCTCCCGTTGCCACCATCTTTCAGTTGGCAGGAGGCACAAATGTTAAGACAGTCAAACACACCTTTAACCTTCCCAAACGTCCCCACTCCGAGCGTGTCTCCGAGAATGTAATGTCCGATTTTCACTCTTCCTTCATGTTTTGGTTTTTCCGTCGCCATCTTCCCGCAGTGGCCTTGCTGCGGGGTTACCTAGATGCGGGCAGAGACGGACCGAACTCCGTTGTGCTCGTATCTAACGTTACGCTAGCGGCTCCGCTTCACACGGAGGGTGGGAGGGGCCCCGGCTCCTGCGTGATTAGTCAAGAGAGCGTAGGTGACGTACAACGTTGCCTTCACATGCTCTCGGTAAAATCCTAAATCCGGGATCGATTTGAATAAAAATGTGTTTATTTAAAAGCATTATTACTGTCATATTGGGAGATATTGTTATTCTAAAATCATAGACACACTTCAAATCCAGACATAAATAGGGTCCCATTACGTTACGCAGTACAAACTGAGAAATATAACTCATATTTGGTGAAAACCTTATACTAAATCCTATCTACAGTGAAAGCAGCAGCAGAACCAACAAACTCTCCCGAGAACTTCTCTAGCAAGAGCTGCCTGTCATATATGCACATACAATATATATGTATACATTCATATGTTCATTTCAAGTTCAATTATGTTCACATGGACAACCCTGCACGTCTATCTAGAACATAAGTAAGGCAAACCTGAACACAGAACTTAATCACTATGATAATAATAAATACAGCCACAAGCACAAATGAGTGTTTTCCAAGCACTAAGGAAAGTTCAGACAACAGCATTGTCTGAGTGTAGACCCTAGCTATTTTTTATAAGTTATTCTGACCTTTAACATTCTAGTATGAGCTCTATTCTTTGTCTACTGTTGGTCAGATCTGATTGACCCACACACATCTCTAGATGCAGCTTTTACTGTGGTGCCAGTAATTTGAAGTTTATTGATCATGCACGGAACTATTTCCACTGTATACCAGTAAGAAGTGAGACACTAAAATGCCTCATAGACACACTGTAAATAATTTGAACAGCTGCAAAGGGTATGTAAAATATGACAAAATCTGTGGACACAAAAATGGATGAAAGCACCTTAAATTATACACCTACAATTAGCTACTGTACCTAAAATGATACCCTGGATAACTATTTACAAACCCAAAGTAAAATGCAAATTACAGGCTGAACAAATACACATTTCAGTCAGGGAGTGAGTGATTATTAGAGAAAGAATGGCCTGGTCAACAGTTACCATGACTCCCTCAAGATGTGTTGTAAGAATTAACAGTTGGTCCCAATGGTTCTTGTCAAATACACTACTCTCTTCTACATTTTTGTTCACTTGTATGCATGTTCTGCTGTCTAAATGCAATTTGGGAATAGAAGGATGTAAGGATTTTTGAACTAATTAAAGCACATTTTCATATTTTCTGGAAGTATAAAGTGTAAACATACAATCAAGGACGTGTAGATCTGTTTCTGTTCTTATTGACACAAACACTGCTCAGTACTAATCATGATGTGTAATAAACAGTAACTGTTGATACATTTTTTACACATTTCATCTGTGTACCACTAATCAGACAGCAAGTGATGTGATCAGTGTCTCCGTGGGGACGTCTTGTGGTTGCTTGTGGATCCTGCAGGTGTAACTTTTATCAACTGTGTTATTTCTCTCGTTGGCTTTTGATGTTCTCTAAAGTGAATGAGCTGCTTTTTGACAGGCTTGTATCCCAGGCTTGAGAGGTTTTCATTATATAATTACAACAACATATCCATAGCAATGTTAATTCATCTAGTATAGGAAGTAGGTCAAAGGTTAAATGTGTGTTGCAGTTCAAACACAAATGGGAAACGGTTATTTGAGATGCTGTAGCAGCATATTAAGAATGAGGATCATGCACAGTGCTTTAGGCTTCATTGTTAACAGCTTTGACATGAAAGTAATGAACATATTAAACCCTTAAGTTATTGTCACTAGTCATTTGTGTAAAATGTGTGAAATTGCCTACTTTTCTGTGGATTTTTATTTTATTTGGCGGACATTTGCTGGTGTTTGTAGTTTTCTAGTTTTAAATTATGACTTTGTCATTATTGTCTGCGTCTGATGAGGCCCTAGAATGTCAAAATTCAATTCAATTTAATTTAATTCAACTTTATTTATATAGCGCCAATTTACAACATAAGTCATCCCAAGGCACTTTACACTGTAAGGTTTAAGACCTTAGACATTATATCAATATATACAGAGACATTGACAAAACCCAACGGTCCCACTCCAGCAAGCACAAAATTCTCTCTAATGTCTTGAATTTGAGTGTCCAGTAGATGGCAGTGTCTGTGCAGGAGAGAATATCCTTGATTTGAGCTCATAGGCAGACACAGTTTTATTATTCAGAACAGTTACATTCATCTTCTCCATGTTATCCAGTCATAACTAATTTCCATGCAGAATTGTATATCTTTTGAATTAGCTGTCTTGGTTTAACAGTAACTAGTAATTAAACCAGATAATTCATTGATGAGACAGCAAATAGACAAATTGGGCAAATTTCCCCGGAACACATAGTATCTGTTTTTCCATTCATGTCCAACTCTGTTTTAGTTTCTTTTGTGCCTTGCAGTAAAGAACAGTGATTAAAATGGTCATTTTAATTAGGCGCTTATTATAATCCTACTGGCTCCGCCTGTTAGCATGCGTGTTGGAATGATGTTTATTATTCTCTACATACTAAATCTCTCACATTAAAACAAAAAAAGACACAATCAAGCCCATTTAGTGAATTGATTTTACCTGCAGCTATTTTTTATGAAAACATTTTATTGCTCAACAGCATGTAAGCATAAAGCTGCACATATATTACAGGTGAACACTGAATCTAATAAAAAAAGACAAATATGTCACGAAAACATTAAATTACATATCACAGCCAGTGACTCCCACACATTATTTATCCTCATGTCTGAAAAAACTAGAAGATAATTATGAAAAACTTCATTTAGGAGATCTTACCTCCTCTTTCATTTCTTTAGGTGTAAAACATAAAATATGGTCTCAGATGAACAACATATAACTATTTTTTTCACCATGTCATTATTTCTTTAACAATAATCAAACTAAGAAAGGTTCAAAATCCAGACCTAAAACCAGTTAAGTATCTGATTAAGCAAACAAACACACACAGAAATCTTAATGACCTAAATGTTGGGCAGAAGAGAAGTAAAAGTAATCATGCAAAACAATGTGAGAGACTGAAATGATTGCTTCAAGTTATCGCTGCTAAGGATGGATCTACAAGCTATTGAATTATGGGAGGTACTTGTACTGTGTTTATTCCTTTTTGGCTTTGTTGCTGGTAAAGAAATATTGGCACCATGACAAAAAAAAAGTTTTGTTGTTGTTCATCTGAAGTTATATTTGCCTAGAATCTGCTTTTACAGAAAAAAAACATGGCATTAAACAAGGGGGCACTAAATTTTCCTGTAAGTGAAAGATATTTTAAAAAGACGATTCTATCAGTTGCTCATGTTTATAAAACAATTATTACATTTAGAAAGACCCAAAGTCTCATGATTTTGAAAAAAATGAGGGGTGTATCCCGCAGATTGTTTAGATTGTGCTCTTGGAATCTGTATTTTCTCCGTTAAAAACCTTCGCTTGATGGACAGCCGTTATGACAGTGGAGCACTTGAAGGCCAATGGTTAAGAAGATTACACCTCTTAATCTCTCTCTCTCTCACAATGTATTATGTCATCTCTTAATATAAACATAATAATGCAGTAGTTTACATCTAAAAGCTCAACAAACCTGATTTTTTTTACCTTAAAATATGGTACTACAGTTTAAGACGTATTAACAATTCAAAACGTAACTGTAAGATTTTTAATTCCTTTGGTGTCTGCAAGCAATGTTCATCTTAACTCTAAAATATGTAACATACCTAATCAGAAAGAAAGAAATGCCAATTTCCTGAAATTGTGTGAGTTACAGGAAAATTTGAACTGGATAGACAAACATTGAGGCACAAATCACAACATTCACCAGGCAGAAACAAATCCAGTTAAAAGGGATGGCTGGCTAAATAATTCAAAGACAAAATGGAATATAAAAAATAACTGTAAGAAAAGGAAAAAGAAAACACAAACACAAATCCATCATCTGTGAATTCACTCACTCTGCATTTTGTGGAAACCAACAATGAATATAATCCAACAAACATTATTAAACTGTCTTACCAAATACCAAAGAACATATTTCATGGTTTTCTGGAATTAGTAAGCCAAGAAGACTCGAACTGAACAGAACGTGTGCACTCTCTCCTTCTTCAATCTACAGTATCTGCATGTTGAGGCACTTGGAAAGAATATGATTGTACTGTGTGTCGCCTGTTATGTACATTTGTTCTGGTTGTGTGCCTGTAAATCTCACTCCTTCCCAAATTACCACGTGCTTAACAATACAGATCTAAAACTGAAAGTCCCACAGTCACATTATCTTATCCCTCCCTCAAAAGATTCCAGATGAGTATTTCAGCACATAGGAAATGAGCCGAGGCCTATAATCTCTGGCAGCTGATCTAAAGCAAGATGGTGACCACGATTAGCTTGGCAGGAACTCATGTAGGACCACTGAGGACAGGACAAAAATGTGATAAAAAAACAAACAGAAAATGCTTCTTTTGCTTGTGCTTATCCAAAAGTATCCTAACTTCGTTAGTTAATTAAGGATTTGAGTTTTCTGTTAAAATATAACCATGACATAACATTTAGTACAAAATTAAAATCACGAAGCCATATACATCTATCAATGCTACATTATAATTAAGGAAAAAAGATGAAGAATAATATTCACAGTCAAACATTATTTAGTGAGTTATGGGCTCATTTTTCCAAAATACACATACCTCGCACACACACCCTATATTCACAATATAACATCCTTAATCACTGATCCCACACTAATACGACACTCCACGTTAGGAAAAGGGGTCGGTTCCACACAACCACTGATGGTCCCTCTACTCCATGGGCAGTCTGGAGGCTGACATTTAAACTCAAGGCAGGCTAGCAATGTCCCGCTTTGG
The DNA here is from genome assembly GCA_032359275.1 of Microctenopoma steveboyesi. Taxonomy (NCBI): domain Eukaryota; kingdom Metazoa; phylum Chordata; class Actinopteri; order Anabantiformes; family Anabantidae; genus Microctenopoma; species Microctenopoma steveboyesi. The sequence continues at coordinate 3,891,971 of JAUMHF010000004.1, read as the reverse complement.
AGGGGGTCCATCTGGTTTGCAGGGAGAGCCGTTGGCTTTGTCTTCAAAGATCAGGACTCTGAAAAGGGGGGAGTCACAAAAGTCAGTATTTCAAAATAAAAAACACATCAGGCCTAACCATTAAGTAATAATAATAACCAAAATACTTTTTTTTATGTAAAGTATAATTATTATTGCTTGATACCAACTTCGATATTTAGAAGACAAATCAATTCTTTGTTTGCTTTTGTGTGAAAATGTCAAGAGTTTTAATAACTGGTTGAACCACATTTTGGCAGCAATAACCTCAATCCAGCACTTCCTTCAGCTGTGGATTAGACCCACACAACATCCAGGAGGTCTGGGCTCTGACAGAGTCACTCACTGTTTCTTCTTTACTGTAAAGTTACGGGTCATTGTCCTGCTTCATTAGTCAGCTTCTACTGAGCCTCAGCCTGCAGAAAGCCATCCTGACGTTATACTGGTGGATAGGTTTCTTAAGCCTGGGAATTCAGATTTCACTCCACACTGCCAAGCTGTCAGTGAGACCCAAATCATCACCCTTCTTCCACCAGTCTGTCGAGATGATTATTTCATGTTGGTTCATGGCTTGTTTGTCCAACTACCCCTACACTCTATTTACTATTGAAGAGGCCAAAGGACATTAACTATTGAAAAGTGAGAAACTGGAACTGGAAGTCCAATTGCTTTAGCACCATGGAGCCATGAAGTTAAATGCAAATGTCATTTAGGAAGACAAAACAATTTAATTATATGAATGCACAATGGACGACCTCAAATAGCTGAGTATCCTTCCTCAGAGACCCACAGGCAGTAGCAGTAGCTGAGCAGTAAGTGAAATGAACGGAATGAAAAGAAACCACACAGGGACTGGGGGAAATCGTGGTTTAGTCTGTATGCACCAGAGAGAAGGATCTGACAGGAGCTATTCCGAGCAATGCCCGTCTTTAATTTCCTTTTTTGGAAAACTCTGTAAAGCTCCACTAAGCCCATAAGGAGTAATGAGCCCAATGACGGCGCTTAGCAACTCAAACTTGGGCATATCTCTCTGGCAATCTCTGTCTTCACACCACTGATTCCACTTCTCCTCAAAGCTCAGTCGGTTCACTGCTGACAGCTATTAGGCAACGACTACTGATTCAGTGATGAATACAATAAAGAGTCTGTAATAATCAGAAATAATAAGAAAGTGTGAGGATGTAGAATATCAAATGATGATTCTGAACTATGCTGAAATGAGATGTTTTAGATTTTGTTTTGTCTAAAGTTTAAAAAGAGTTTAGCAGTCAAGGCCTCTTAAAGCTAATGCTATTTATTGATAGAAGCTAATCGGTCATTCAAAAGAACTACAGCGACTGTTTCTGCACTTCTGTTGCACAAATGTGACTTTTCTTCACAAACAGCCCAACTGTGGAGCCTGACCTCAACCATTTCCCTCTAATTGCAACTAAATCAATTGCTGTCTTGCCAAATGCTCTGAACAACACTAAAGCCGCTCTCTACCCTTAACCCCCCCCCCCACACACTCTCCAGAGACCAAAAGAGCATAAGAGGTGTTCACACTTATCAGATCGTAAAGGGGCAGGAGGCTGTCGTGTTTAAAGATATGCACTAAAAGAACAACAACATACTAAAAGTTCCACAAACCAAATCAACCCTTCTAAAGATTAGTAGTTAAATAAACCTTATCAAAACTTCTCTTTAAACATCTGTATTAATGTACAGTAACTGATGCACTATTGTCAAAGCAAGAATATTAAACGGTAGCTTGAGGAATACAGAAACTGACTTGAAAGGAAAGCACGAAAGCAAAAGTGAATGAGAGAAGCAGGGAGAAAATGACACATTCCCCTTAAACATAGCAGCCGTGGGACTATACGAGATACTTTTGAAAAACGATTGAGAAAGAAGGTAAAAGTTATGCATTTGTCTGATTGGTGCCGTTAGGATTATGAGATTTGTCCAGCCAGCTTAGCTAAGCAGCGCTGACATGCAGCAGCCAATACACACTGGCTCCTGCAGTCAGATCCAGAACAAGGCTGCTTTAAAGGGCTTACACATGAGCAGGAAATATCACACCTTAACCACCTGGGGCCGTTTGCAAAATATATATCTGAAGGAAATCATTTGAATCATAAAAGATTAATTTTGATCAGCCCTTTGTGACTGACGGTGGTTAATCAGAGTGTAATCAGTGACCTAAACACATGACACAGCTGAGGATAAAGACATGTTGGCTATGGATAGGCTACAGAGATTTGGTTTTGTTGCCATGGCGATGAATGATAATGCAGCATGTTGGCTATGACATCATCACCAGGCATCCCAGAACCTCCTGGTGGATAAAACCTTTGGCTGACACAGCACAAGCTCTAACAAACACAATGCACACACAAACACGTGTTAGCTTACAGTTTGAGCACAGCCGAACGCTTGCCCAGCATCATCTTGACGAAGTCTCTGTAGTTGATAGTGTTGCTGCTGCCGCCCGTCACCTCAACAATCATTTTCTTCAGTTCCAAGTGGGTCTTGGGCACACCCAGCTTCTCCATCATCCGCTTGAGACCCATCAGATCTAAAAGAGTTCAGTTGATCATCAGATCTAAATCACATTTAGGAAAAAAAACTTAGGGATCCGATCAGATCCTACTTCTCTAGCTGTTGAACTAATACATTTAATGGAGTTTACTATAACCTCCAATAAATAGCTTTGTGTATTTGTAAGTAAAAAAAAGTTGACATATGACGTTTGAGCTCAAAATAGCAACACACAGAGATTTTGATCTTTATTGCTATTGTTAAATGAAAAGAGGCTGTTTTCCTTCCATTGATGTGTTTATTGAACATCTGTAGGATTTAATATGCAGTGTCTTCTAATTCTGTGCCAATGAATCTAGAACATGTTAGATATTTCTGTGGGAAACTCTAAACTGACCCATGCTCAACAGCTATGGGCCTTTCACATTAGTGTACATCATGGTCTCAGTTTCCATACAGGACACCGACATGACACATGAGGCTGTTCAAACCAGGTGCTCACACACACACAGTATTAATTACTGTTCAGCTGACAGTTGTTATCTGAGGTGCAGCTGGTGTTTTAGTGCTGCCTCTTACTCACCAATCTCTCCCTGGTCATTCAGGTCAAACTCAGCATATTTATCTGCAAAACAAATATACACAGAGGATTCTCACTAGAAGCAGTTATTAACCCTCAACTCACACACCACTCATATTATAATAATGTTTTAACAAACACTGATCCATGTCAGCAAAACACACACACACACACACACACGCGCGCACACACGCACACAGTCTTAAAATTTGCTGACAGCTGACCCAGCAAAAAGAAAGACACAAGCAGCTGATAATGACAGGTGTGTTTTTGTCTGAGTGTGTTTTGTGTGTCTGTCAGCAGAAGGCAGGCAAAAAGGCAGCTGAGTGGGGCTGACCTAAAGGATGATAAGCGAGGGGGGGCAGGAAGTCAAAGAAGAACTTTACCTTCCAACTCAGCAAACAGGATGGAAAATAAATGTGCTTCATCTGGAAATTGTGAAGCTCACAACACGGTAAACATTTACACTGACCGAGTAAACAGTTTAAGCTGACTAGGCAGTATCAATACATTGAAGTGTAACCCCTGTATTGTGACACACATTTCAACAGATTCTTCCCAATAGTGTTAATTTGTTATTTTACATCAGTACAGCAAACTAGCAGATTCTTTTTTTTTTTGAAATTATACAGGCACCTTGATGTTTCTATTATATATTCTATTTTTGTTAACACCTCGTAACTTTTATCCATTTATAGTAACTACTAACTATTAACTACTGTACTTTGTTTCACTTAGAAAAGCTTATACCCATTATGCTACTAACTTGGCAGCTGGTAGAAAATGCTGAAAGCAGGCATTCCTCTGGTTCTGCCCAAATTTCACTAGTCTCCTTTTACTAGAAGACCGCATTAGTCAGAATACACTTTCCACAATGGGAGCTCTGTGTGTATTGGGAGGGGAAGAGAGAGAGAGAGAACTGTGTTAACTATGCGAGCGCCCATGGAGGGAGAGACAGGACAATGCTAACCCTGTTCGTAAACTCAGGGTGGAGTGGGCCCCTTGTTGTAGTGCAGACTGTTGATCATCTGCAGCCACAGAAAATGTCTTGACGGAACCAATCTCGCGTCTTCAACTTGCCACCAGCTTATGAACCACTGGTAAAAAGAACTTTGCTGATAAAATAGTTGTGGTTGGTGATCACTTCCTCTGCCACATAAACAGGGAATTCTTCTATTCTTTTAATATGTGATTCTAAAGGCAGACTTTTGTTTATCCTAAAAGCAACCATAATGTCTCTTTGTATCTGATAAACAAATACATTGTGTTCATACTACATCACAAAAGTTGCTATGAACTTTTTGGAGCTAATATTTTGTTTTAATTAATTCATTGACTAATTTGTACAAATGTAATATTCCCCAGCCTTGCAATGTACTACTTAGATTAAACAGGGCAGCGTGAACCTGAGATGTTTTCTGTTTCTATGTTTCCATGTAGTTACTACAGGATAGTTTGAAACAACTGCTTTGATGTGGGCTATGGCATCAGCGCTCACTGTCTCTGAATCTAATAGCACGTTCCTGTAGAATTACAAGAAGGGAAATGTGATAAATCATTTCCATCAGGTTTCAACTGGTAATACTGAGTAGAAGATATAAGACCGGACAGCAACATTACTTCCTATTAGCAAAGAACTGCACATCCACCTTTGCTGGCATAGATATTAGATATATAAAATCTAATATAGAGATGAACAAAATCAATTTTCAAAGTGCTGCTAAAATACATGGGTGTTTATATATTGCTGCACATTTTAACAAAGCCTTAAAAATATGTATTTAGAATATCCTAATATAGAGTGAATTAGTTATCTGAAGCGATTAGCCGCAACTCTTCTTCCATTTATTGTGATACTAAGCAAATGCAGCATTGATTGTTTTTGCTGCAGAGAAAAGAGTTTCTTCTAAACGTTCCACATTAGTAGAGGTTTTTCAGCTGAAGTTTGAAGCCTCCACAAAAAGATATGAGAAATGCATTGATGTTTCACAATAAAGCCTCCAAAATGTTGTGATATTTCACAGGTAAGTTAAAGGAATCGTAAAGGAAACGTTATGTTGGTTGGTTGGTTTAGATATTGACTTCTCACTGGGACATTGTTCTAATAGTATGGAAAAAGAAGGGAGAAAAAACATTCAGCTATTCACCCAGGATCTGGGTGTCAAGCCTGCCTTCTGTTCCATTTCCTCCAGCAGGCACAGATAGTAAGTAGGACAGTGGACTACGTTTCTCAATTCGAGACATAATGTATTCCCCTCTTTTAGTAGAAACAGTTTTGTTATTCTGTCAAGAAAACTTCAGGGGAAAAAAAACATGACGAGAAAAAGAAAACCAAATACTTTGCATTCAAATATATAAATATAATGGTTGAGCAGTAGGGAAGAACTGTTTAGTCAATCATGCCTTTCTGTTCCTGTAATTTGCTTCTAGCAGGAGAGTTTTTCTATTCTCAGGAACTATGAGTTTACCCAGCAAAGTTCTGAATATTGTAACAATAAGCACAGGAACGCCCCAGCACATTCCTGCAGGGCCACTGAGGACTTGGCCTTGCAAACCTCTTAGAAATCACAGCAGTCTGTCGTTCCCACAGAGAAAAATAAAACGCTGAACACTGGATGTGTCTGAAGACTGCAAACAAATAAACAAATACAGAGGCTCAGACAAAAGTCCATGAAGATGGGACACACCCTCAAAAAGACCTGAACATAACAGCACGTCTTCACACAAGTCCAGAGACGAACAGATTTGCTTACTTTTCAAACTTTCCAATTTGTCGGGCAGGTCCTCTTCATCCCTGTATTTCTGGTCTTCCATGTATTCCTGAGAAGTAGAGGGGGGGGGCAGAACAAGTTTTTACTTTGAATGAAACTTATTTGTCCACTCATGAGTCCATTTCCAGTTAGTGTAACACACATTTAAACGGGAATGAGGCCCACACAGAATACAGCATTAGGCTGATTGTGTCCTGTCAAATGTGTCAAAAACTCCAACTTGAGACTTATGATTCAGAAGAAAATAAGAAGCTCTCCTCCATTACGTATGACTGTTTTCATTAAATGGAACACCTCACAAGGGTGTAAAGAAAAGAGCCTAAAGGGAACTATTCTAATGAAATTATAATGATGCAATCTGCTGTGTAGGGGTCAGTTTCAATCATCACAGAAAGAAGGGAGAGAGAGAAAAGCAGAGTGAGACCTGTCTCTGCAGTGACCTCTTTGTGTATGACATGCTTGTAATTAAGGGTGATGAGGATAAACACCACAACTGGGTGTTCGGCCTGACTCAGCTAAAACCCCAGTGCAACCTCCACGCACAGGAATGTCCTTCCACAGGCAGTGTATCTTCAAGTATATTTGAACAAGTGTAGTGCCAGTAATACAATCATTGAAAATTGCTGCCAGCATCTAAAAAAGAATGCTTGATAATACAGAGGACAAACACACAGCATTATCTAACTAGATAACCTGAGGTATTGTTCGTAAAATGTCAGAGCATAATGAAAAGTGCCCTTTATAACTCTGACTGTTTACAGTATGTAAAATACAATGGAATGAATGTTAGTGTACAAAATCCCTGGAGTCTTCTACCTTAAAAAGATCAGTAGTCATATCTCTTCCTATTTTATTCATGAACAAAGGTTATCAAAACACTGTATATATTTCTGTGGGAACAGAAATGTCACAGGCCCTCACAGCTGACCTGGTTTTCATGTGGCCACAGTAGGGAGCTGATGACAGGCGGTCAGCCAAAGTAAAGGAGGGAAACAAGAGATTATACAGACATCTAGTTAATCTGTGGGAACTAATATAGGGTTTATCTGACAAAACGAGGCCTAATGTTAGACAAAAAGCTCATTCAGACACCTGAAGAGACCCAGGCATGGACAGCAGAGCAGTCATGTGAAATGCAGGAGCACACTTAAAATGCTATTCAAACAAATCGATATGATCAAGAGGTCAAAGGGAAATACTCATAGTCCATTAACACACAGCGTGGCAGCAACAAATAGTCATTCAACAAGTGCGACAAGACTGAAGGAGAAAATCAATAAAAACGCACCATTGTTATAGCGAATAATACAGTTTTGGTGTAAGGTATTCAAGGGAATATATGAATCATATATATATATATATATATATTATAATATAATATAATAACATATACCACCGCTGCTGATATGGCTGAGTGTGGCAGGGTTGAACCATCACTGTTGTGTTCACAAACATGGCCAATGCCAAGTCAAGTGAATACGCGCTAATTAAACTGAAATTCCCTGAGGGGCCGTTAAAGACGCTGCACGCCAAGGAACAGAACATGCCTACCTTGTTTATTTCTTCCAGTTTCTGCTTCTGCTGCTCTTTTAACAGCCCAAAGGTTTTCCCTCCTGTAAAATGAAAAGGCGTCATTTTAACAGCTGGCTAGTTAATGTTGACACGTTTAGCTTGAACGGTAGCCGGTCGGCCTCCTGATGCTCTATTGTAAAGACTAAGCTTTATCGTTAGCTAGCGACAGACATAATAGATGCCCGGGAAATTAAACAGGGCAGCCCGCTATCGCGTTAATTATTACCTTGGACATTTGAAGGCATCCCGGAATTTATCTGTGATTTATAAACCCACAAAATGAAGAATATCCAAGCCAGAAGGCTGCCGCGTCTCTCCGCCGGGTTGGTATTATTCTCTGTTAGACTGGACTCTGTGAGGGATCCTCGGCACCGGTGTCAAGACGGACGCAATAAGAAACGGAACATCCGGTCAAACATTTCAAAATAAACTACACACGGAACCACTGCCTAACATTCCAAAATACAGTAATAGAAAACAGAAAAGAATCAAAGATGTAGAAGTGTAAATGTATATCGAAACATTTCTCAGTTAATCAAATCAGTAATTGCTGTAAATTGTTTATTAATTACCTTAATTGTCACAGGCAAATACATTTAAACATGAAGCTATTAATTAAACATTTTAGCTATGATCTGTTATGTTACACGTGTTTTATTTGATCGTGTTGTATCTTGACATGGAATACATGCACACATGAGGACATACCCCATTAACTTGGCTTCAGCTAGTTAATTAGGTTACTGGGCTGTAGTCAGAGACCACCTTGACTGTAAATTTCATTCCCTTCTTTACTGCCAAGTATATATTTTTTCAAGTTTGGTGTCATCATATTATCAAAACTGCCTTTGTAAATAATAATTTTAAGTTTAAATTAATGATGGTGACAGGACTGGGCTACCTTTTTATGTATTTAATTAGTGTTAATTTGCTCTATTTTCTGCCTTATCTTCCTTATCTTATGCAGTGAGTTTGCTTTTGGGACATCTCATTTGAATGCATGCTCACGTTGCTATTACAAATTCAGATTTTAAGCTCTTATTATGAAGGTTGACACATCCATATTCCGGTAAAAATACACCTCCCTCATCAGTGAATGGGGGTCTTGGAGTAACGTGTGACGCTTTCAAGTCGCGCTTACCCTCATGTGGTGTGTGATGAAACTGCACATACTGAGGGCGTGACCAATGCAACATCGGTACATGTTGGATTAGACGTCATAGTGTAAATTCAGACCAGCACGTGGCGCAAAACAATAATATGACACAATACCTCCAGCAAAATATGACAATCATAACATAAAGGCTTTGATATAAAACTATGCGCAAATCAACTTACTGCACGTACATGTACTTTATGTTGTATTTTAGTTTAATGTTTATTTATTTGTCTGCTCATGGCCAGACCTCATTATTTCCCCTCAGTATTATTTCACCCGTTACTACTTCCCTGTGATGAACATCCACACGCTACCTTGGAAGTTTCTTCCATTCTTCCTCGAAAATCAAGTTTACATCACACCAAGAAAAACGTCAGACGATGCATATGAACACAGTTCATGGTTTTCAATGCCTCATCCAATGGTGCGGTCTTAGCTTGTGCTTTTTTGGAAATAAATGAGCACATTTTTTATATCTAAATATCTAAAACACACAATTAAATGTGTAAAAGAAGGGCAAGCAACCTAATGGACGCTCAGCATTCCTATTAAACAACATTTTAAGCTGTTGTTTGACATGAAAGTGTTGATTGGTTTTTTTGGACACTTAATATCAAAAGCTGCCACTAGACACCTCAGCACTTCTATGTATCTCCAGGTGTATCACCCCTAATTCTGGTTTGTTTTACACCCTGAAAAAATGTGTGTGTCAAAGTGAAACTGCCCCTGCACATAGAGGACACACTTCCTTCTAGCTGGGTTTCTTCTTTTCTGCACTTGCCCACACTTTGGTGTAGTGATAGTTTTCATGTCATCCATGTACAGTTTAGGGAGGTCGACATTGCCTTGTCTGAAACCTCCTTCTCCTCCTCTTAATAAAAAGCTGTTGATTGTGTACCCTGCCCTGATGCCTGTGTTTAATTATCTGCTGCCACACTGTAGTAAACTTTGCAGTTGTGACTTATATTTAGCTCTATACTATAGCACGTCCCACAGTAGGGAATGCGGTATATATAATATTACACACACACACACTGGCTGCTATCGTGGGCTGTGGTGTATACCTACCAAAGCAACTGTACACTCACTCAGTTGGACTTTTAGTATAGTACATTTCAGTAAAATGGTAAACTAATAAGTGACGGTTGTCATGGTATCACCCTCTTGTGGTCATTAGTTGTAAAAGTATCTGTGTTGATTCTATGACAGCAGCCTGCATACATACTTCTTAGTTTACACACGCCTGTATAAACTACAGAGCGTTTAGTTTACATGGTTAGAAGGGAAATATACTAAACATGGAATAAGCCTCACTATAACGCTGCTGTCAGCTATATGTAAACCATCGTTTTGTTTGTATCAGCCCTAAAGCAGCGTAGAAAACAGTGACGTGAGCCCCATGCACTGTCCGGGTGTCTAAATGTAAGTTAGTGTTAAGACCCACTGAGCACTGCCAGGGGAACTCATCTCCGTATAAGTTCCTTTTTAAGTTTATTGGATTGTTTTTTCTTTTTTATGGGATTCTAGTGTCTTAAGGGGTGTCGAGTTCATTAACTGTTCAATAATGTGGGCATCGTGAATGTCTTTTACAGTGTAACTGTTGGCTGTTCTTCCCTAATAGCTCTTTTCGGATAAGCTTGACTCGTCACTGTTAATTCACGGTTTTAGGGTATAAATGTTATTAAGAAGAAACATTTTTCTTCACGGATTAATTAGATGGAAGTAATATTGGACTCACACATGCCAACACAATTGAAACGTAGCACCTTCTATTCCTGTGGGAAACATTTCTGTAAATAGCTTTGCTCCTGTGAATGAAGAAAGGCCACAACTTTAATTGGGAATTGCATTGCATCAGAAGCTGTCTTTAGAAAACAGGGAGGTGTTGGTGGAAGCAGAAGTCATATCTGCTTGTGATTATTATTACATTCACATGATGTTGCATATACTCCGTCAGAAAACAGGCCCAGAGGTGTAACCATTGTTACTGAAGCTGCACAGCCCAACATACCGTTAACAGTATGTCATGTGCATGTACTTGAGAGTCAGTTTATTCAGTGGGTCTTGGTGCTTTGAGGTTTATTAACAGAGCATATTTGTGTTCTTTCACTTCATTCCCACTGATTTGAAAGAACACTAGTGGACGTCTTTTATATGAGCCTGTACTCTGATATCTACCACATACTGTTTCTTCAATTTATTAATTCAGTACTAGATCATAGTGTTGGCTTTAAATAAATTATGACCTTGGAAAGACCACAGCCATCTAGTAGTACGAACAAATTATACACAACACGTCGCCCTCCCAGTGATTTCAGCATGTTGTATTTTTGTTGATGTTCAGTAATGGACGACCCACAGATGTTTTCTCTCCTCACTTTTTATATAATTTTATCGAAAAACTAAAAAGAATTTTGATGAGATTGCTTGGACAAGTGGAGCAAACGTGTAATTAGCAGTATTTCTTTGCTATTCCTGTTTAATGTCACAACAGAAGTGATGCATCAAGAAAAAACGTTTTTACTGGACATGGTATTTTTGCATCATCATAAATGACCATATGTTGTTACATTTTTATTTTAATGTACAATAAATGTCATGTAAGCAGGGTCTTTAACCGCAAGTGCATTACATCAGATGAGTGTAATGTGTAGTACTGTGTGCACGTAGTGTAGATTTCAGACAGTTTGGTTTGAAAATGCACTGTTCTTCCACAATACTGTGTGCAGATTGTGTAAGATTCACAAATTTGTGGTCTGGAGGATATAAACCAGCAAAAAGTACCATGTTCACAATGTCAGTTCAGCATCTTGTCGTGCTAACATTTTCAAAATTAGCTCTAACATTTCAACATCCTGCTGTTTTCACCGGATATTTCTGTCCAACGACTCACATCTTCAGGTGAAACAAAGTGAGTGAGTTGTATTGATGTGGCATCATTCAAATGTTTGAAAATAAATAGAAATTTCTGGAGTTCAATGACACACAAGTTTAGATTAAGCAGACTTGACGGTCTGACTGCACAGCGGATGAGAGGAGGTATCAGGGATGAGGGTGGAAATTAGTTTTTACACACCTGTTCAGATGTTAAATGCTACGAATTCTGAATCACAGGATGAAAAAGGAGGTTGTAAGTGATTTAGGTGAAAGGTTAAAATGTTAAGTGCATCCTCGAAGGGTGTCAAACTTAATCTCAAAGGGGGAGAAACAGTCCTTGGTGGGCAGAGAAAGAAACTAAACGGCTGTGGGGAGCTGATGTGAGAAAAGGTTTTATCGGGATCTACAAAGTGAGAGGTTGGAATGTGGCAGGGAGCACGAGAAGTGAATGGAAAGCGGGGGTGGTACAGTTTGTTTCACTAAGTTGTGATGAGGTGAGACAATGGTGTTGAAGAGAGGGAAATGAGAATATGTCAGTGAAGGCTGCACAGCACGTACTTAAAGAAATGTATGGTAGTATAACGATAGAAAAGATGCTTTAAAGAACATTGGAACAAACATTGTATTTTAAATATCAGTCACCCATTTGCAGAAGGAAAGAATTTAGGTATTGAAAGTTAAATACACCACATGAGGGCAGCATTGTTTCACATTGATGCTGCCTCGGTGACTGCAGAGCCATTTTTATATTACATGCAGCATGTGATGCTAAAGAAGAGGGTAAGGGAAGTCAGTTACAAAGAAGATAGCCAACTGTAACACCACATTAACAACAGCATCGGTAAAACAGAAATCATCGTAGCACAAACGATTACAAAACATGGATTTACTATTCAATCTCATTTTATTCTAAATACTAAACAATATTGATACTCACTTAAACATGTTGTACTCACCCGAGTGTCATCTCCTTATCTGTCATTGGTGTCTAAAGGTGTCACCCTGGTAGATGAATGCGTAGTTTTATATGCTCGATGCTGCATGCTGAATACCAAGGAGGTAAACATTTAAATAGAAGTCAGCGATATTGGCATCACAAAACCAGAGTTAATCATAACGTGAATAAAGACAAGATAAATCTGCCGTAGTCTGTGGCAAACGGTCTATAAATCATCCCGGAAAGGGCAGGAGACATAGATCAGTGAGAGATCAGTAAGTTTCACGTAGAGCTTACAAAGAAAATGCAGCTAAATCACAAATGCAAAATCTCATCACCCATACATAACTTTGTGGTTTGTGTATGGTGCTTGTAGTTTATTCCAACTCAGGTGTTAAGCAGCCACAGTTTTGTGAATACTGGAGTTGATGAAAAAAAAACCTATATTTTAAAATTAATAAAAAAAGCAAATTACAAATATTTCTCACTAAACATCTGTTGATTTTCAACTTTTTTTTTTTTATCTTCAACTTGGTGACTAAAACAATCCAAACTGACTTATTTGAATAAGTCAGATAAAACACAGGTACATAACTAGTTTTACTTCCCATCTTTCCTAATGTTCATATATTAACATTCTATCATGTTCATTAAATAATTCACCATGAGGAAATCATGTGAGTAATTAACAAATAGGCCTCGACATTTCTTTATTGGATTGCAATTAACTGCTGAACAATGACGGATGCGCTGCCTGAAGGTGATTATTGGCATTAGAAATTTGGCACATATAATCCTTTCACATTATCAAAGTGTGGAAAAGTGACAAACGAGCAAATCGGGTTATAACACGATTCTAAAATATCCTTCTATTCATCGGTTTTCTTACCGTTTGTCAGGGTAAATGTCACAATGACGGGCACAGAAAACCCCATTATGTCAGCGACTAAATAATAATTGTTTATTCTGGTTCAAGATCATTTATTATGTCTCCACGTCTGCCTCAGAGAACTCATTTTTCTGCCTCTTTGACAGGAATTCCTATGCGGGAGATGCCTTTTGAGGGGGTTCTGCACGCATAAGTACGATGGAAACATCGCCAAACTGTTGTTAAATATGGGGCAACTGATTTTCAGACACATTTATGAAGAAATGGAAAAATGAGTATCAGCCTGAAGAAGCAGCAGCTGGACCCTGAGGTCTTCTTCTTCTTTTATGACTGAACCCTTCACTCTATCAAGCAGAGTGAAATCAGCCACCCTCTGGAAGAATCCTATTGTTTCTGCTTATGTGCACAGGGTTCTGGTCATTTCCCAAAAGCTTGTGACTTTTCATGAGTGCCAGGCTTAAGAATGTAACCTGTAAATTAAAAGTTTTATTCCATGCCCTTTACAAAATCTGTATCACTGCAGCCAGTGCCCTCAGCTGAGGTCAGTCTTGTGATCCTTCTTACAATTGCTCGTAATAAACCCCTTTTTGCAACCTTATATTGGTGCAGCGGTGTGTGTGTGTGCCTCAGTGAACCTGGGAGCAATGTTTTCAGGAACACGATCTCCTGTTAGGGACACCTCAGGCAAACTGGTATCAGATCAGGAGTCAGTAAAGAGAACTATGCCCACAGTAAACACAGTAAGGCTTATTTTTGGAGCCAGACTGGGAAATGGTGATCTAACCCAGGCTAGTCATGCTTGTAGCCTGATGGGACACAGGATCTAAATCTGAGCTTTTTTTTTGTCTTTGGTCCTTTACTTTGAGTCATGCTCAGATTAGTGTGTTTGTGTTTGTCCAGCGTCTGACCTTGGGCATACATTCCACTAGTGTTGCCTTTGCAGTGAGTCATCTGGAAGTTTGGCACAGTCATAACATCAGTACAACAGCCAGACTGACCTTGTATGCGCTTGTATGAATTTGTTCAACAAGCACAGCGCATAAAGAATAGAACACAATGACCAGCCGAGGCATTAAACACGGTAAAGTGCCAGTGACAACAGGGCAACCCTAAGGCTTTATTTGTATTTCCCTTCTTTCATACTGCTTGTTTAAATGTATGTACTGCACTTTGAAATGTGTCTGGTGTAGTCATAAAAACGCTTCTCCACCTCTGTGACAGTTGATATTATATGTAAAGTATATAAGTGCAGATGTTTTGTTATGCTGTAGTTTGTACGGAACAGTTTATTAGTTTACCTTGAGAACACTTAGTTCTTACAGAGTTCGAAGGATGTTTTTTTATTTTCTATCCTCTTAAAACTAAAAATACAGACTGAACTGAAAAGTGTCTAATGTACATAACGTATGTCTCTAAAGTAAGATTGTTGGCACGTCCAGCTGTGTAAGTGGGTTTAAGAGCCTCATCCGCCTGCCTCATCACCATTCTAAAGACCAGGTAGGCAGACAACCTGGCAGGGGAAGCGAGCTGGCAGACCTGCTTTTAAAGGGAGGGGAACAGGTGAGTGGAGTTGAGCTGATTGCAGGTTAATTATTTGGTGAGAGCGGAGTGAGGGGAGAGAAATGACCATTTATGGCACAGACACAGAGACTCTGACATCTTTATTGAATTCGGGAAGATTTACAGCTGCCAACCCCAGTCAGCATTATGGTGTTGTGGCTACGTTGTTTATTAAGGGCTTCCAGAAACAGAAACATTAAATAAACCATTAAAAAAACACTTTACATGACATCATTTGAACATCTGGAAGAGCAGATTGACCGCGTATTTAGAAGAACAAGCAGGAAGCTAACAGAAACAGGTATTATTCCAGCTGCCAAAATCTATGTTCATGACTAAAAATGAGAAACATGTCACTACTGTCATACTGAATAAGAGTGACTGAAAGCCTCACAAGTTAGTCAACTGATGAAAGACGACCCAGAGAAACGTGGTCTATAGTATCCTTGTAGTTTGATCAATTCATGTAAATGACGTCAAACATATGAAGAACTGTGCATGAAATATTCACAGAGATGTGTAGAAGAGACTCGTGACGTCTTTTGTGACGGGATGAGCTAGAATTAGATCCTTCAGAGACCCTCTCGCGCAGGTGATGACAGCAGGAAATAGTCACACCCGATTGGCTGGGTGACTGGTTTTATAAATCATTTATATCTGCAAAAAAAAGGACATATGCTCGACTAAAGTGCAGACAGCTGCAGACTCCTCTCTCTTTCTTCCTGAGTGAATTATCTCCTCCCTTTCTAGTCCCTTGCTACTGCTCTGGAAAGCCTGGCTGAGTGGGTGGTGTCAGTGTCCAGGTGTCAGCGGTATATTTCACTGTGTGAGGGTTGCGAGCGTGTAGGGATTAGTGGGAAGTGGTGTTTGAAGTGCGTATTACCCTTTTTATTCACCTCGTGTCTATCTTTTTTTTATTTGTCTGGTGTGTCCAAGCGGCTGGAGTGCATGTCGGGGCACAGCTGAGTCAGAGAGCTGCTACCAAATAATGAAATGTACTAACAATTCAATTTTCATCCTGAAGGCTGTGTTTAGTATGCACGTTAGCAGAGGGATGAAGACCGTGTGGAGGACTTTGTTAGTTGTTGTGCAGGTATATGCTCTGTTTTGTTATTTTTCATATTGCTTACATGCACCCAGAATTCATTTTTTATTGTTTTCTGCCATTAAATACAGCAATATAAACCTAGCATTAGGAGAGAGCTGCTACTTGGAGCAGAAACAACATGTAAACCTCGCTTTTTAAATTGCGATGGTGATTTTAGCTGTGCTGTGTTCACCGGCTTGTCACAAACTGCCTCTGTAGTTTGGTGCTTGGAAGGTAATATCAAGGCAGGTTTCTGATGTTTCCTGTGCTGTAAACAGATGCCTGCTGTAGCTAAATACAATATAAGAGCTAATAAGAAAAGCAAAACAGTGAAGTTGCCGGCTGTGAAACCAAAACAGGTTTTGCAGAAGTAAGGACTGCAGCGTAGGGTGATCTTTATCTGTGGGTATACTACTATGAGCAGCATCTTTCACATTAAACATCATCTCACCAACTAGTTAAATGGAAAGCAGAAAAACATTGTTATTACAGACACTTTTCAACTGCATTCATTCAAAATCTTGTCAGAAGAACAAAATAAATACTTCGAGCTTCAAGACGATCGCGAATAGAGATGAAATAAGATTCTTTTTTATTTCTTCTAGTAAAGTGAATGTTAAGCTCGCAGCTTGTTGGCTTGCAGTAGGCAGTATTTACACAGGGAAATAAAACAGAACACAAACAGGCCCTCAATCACCGTAGAACACTGCTCCAAACATTTCTGTTGGCTGCATAAAACATACAATTGTGCTTCTGGCTTTTTAAGGTAGAGCTGTTTTTCTACACAGGCTCCTCTGACAGCAATAGTCCAGCTAATAAATATCTAATAATGGAAACTGCACGGACCCATATGGCTTCAGTTTCTCTTCTTTCTTTTTTCCCCATTTTTGAACAGAAAAGACTTTTACGTTTGACCTGACTCGTTATCATCTTGCTCATTCTTGCCTATGTGAGGCATAGGAGACATTTATAATCCTGAAACATACAAGGTTAGTAGTGAAAGCAGACTGTTCTAGCAAAGAAATAGTTCTGAGGTCAACGGATTATGTCCTCATAGAATATCTGTGAGACTATATATCACTGGTAATTGAGGAAAGATTTGGGTGAATAAACCTCTGAGCGAAAAATAATGCAGCCGACAAATTCTAGTCGTGGCCCAGCCTGCACTCTGCTGACTCATGTTCTGTCCTCAGGGTCTCTAACGACTTACTGATGTTGGTGATAATTGTGCAATTTGATTGTGTTTGATCTCTCCTGCCATGTTTGACACACAGCAATATAGTTTTCATGCAGCACCACAAGCACGAGCCGTGCTTTTTGTTTCCTATTCACGAGACAGATTCCTTTCTGTCAGAACTTGTCATTCCTCATCGCGCGTGTCCTGCGGAGCAGCACGTGGCCTCGTTTATGCTAAAGTGTTATGTTTGTGCTCCCACTGGCTTCGGTTCTCCAAAAACACATTATGTGTAGTGGTTATTTGACAGTGGCAGAGCAGGATGTTGAAATATGAACAGCAAAACTTCTCAGTGCAACTCAAAGACAGACGGCACTGAACAAACATACACAAGTCTGACCTTTCATTTGAGGTTAATGGGGTAAGCAGCGTTTATCTTCACAGCGAGTCATTTCTCTTGATTAGGCATCTTGAGGTTATGCTGAACGCTTTGATTCAGTAAACACGGATTTATCTCCAGCAGTCACATCAAACCTTCAAGCACCTGACTGAGGAGGAAGAATCCATCTCAGATGAGACCTCTCCTCTGGGGCAAACACTAAAGAAAGCTTTTTAATAAGCACTACATGTGATGTTGGTAATTATGTGTTGTCAATGTCAAGAGTGGAACAAATATTAGAGAGAAATTGTAGAGCTCTCGCTAGAGCTTGATGGCCACCGGAGGAAATGATTTCCTGTGGCGTTCAGTGGAGCACTTGACTTTAATAAGTCTCTGGCTAAATGTGCTCCTCTGTCCAGTCGGGACACCATGCAGGGGGTGGGAGAGGGATTGTCCAGGATTGAGTAAGCACAGGATTATAACAAGCCAGAAGTGCACGTAAACCGTTCTAAACTACAAACAGTGACTGCAAGCTAAACTGTTTCTTATATATTTCAATTAGCTCACAGCTGTAAGTCATCTTTCTCCAGCAGGAACTTGTGGTTCATCTCTAAATGTAAAAAAAGACAGAAACCGTGACTAAAAAAAGATATGCCATCTCTGAGAGTGCCCAAACTTCAAGTCACTATCATGCAAGTGAATCTCTCCCAAGTGCAATTATATTTGCATGACTGCTTTTACAAAAGAGAGAAGAAAATCTTTTCCTATCAGTGACATCCATGATATCCTTTAACGATGATGGCGTAACCCTGCAGAGGTAAGAATGAATCTGATAAAAGCACATATAGTGTCTGTATACCTTCACTCTATTGTCTGCCTGCCTTTATTCAGAGGTAATTATTACTTTTCTCTTCAAGCAATATTCAAAACCATGCCTTTTGTCGATTGAGCTCTGTCCAAGACAACTTGACAGCTCGCTAGAGACAGAACAGTAAAGTATCAGGACAAACCGGTGGAGAAAATGTTCTGAAATGACCTTATCAATGTGTACTCGTCTAGACGATTCATTTTTATAGTCTAGAGGAGGTATTTAATAAGCTCCATAATGGAAAGTCAATGAGATGTTTTCACTTTGCAGACAACGTATACTTCTGTAATTCATGAGCTGGGCCAAAAAGTTGGTGGCTCAGGATTTCTGCTTTTCAGATTTCCCTGCAGAGTCACCATATGTACGGTGGCTTGTTTAGCACAAAACATGTGTTTTCATATTTTGATCTAAATTGTCTTTCATCTGCCAACACCACCATAGCTTTCATGCTTTCACTCTGGCTCCTTTAAAGCTTAACAATTCCCAACAGGACCCACGGTATGTTCTTCTTCGCAACAGGACTTGAGGCACGAGGTGCGATTGTAAATGAGGTTACAATTATTTCATCATGCAAAACCTTTTTCTTTATAGTTTTAACTTGAGTGATTCCACTTGTTGCAACGCTGGAAGCAGATTCGTTTTCAGTCCCGTCACGTCGCTTCCCGACTTCTCCTTCATTAAAAGGAGAATTAACGAGACAACTGGAACACACAGAAGTGTTATATTTTTAGCAACAATAGCTGTGTTTTAATGACATGTTTTTGAGTCACTGTGCTTCAATTCAAACAGCACATATATAGAAACATCGTGGCTCAGTTCTCTAGCAGCAGATGATAATTAAAGATGGGTGATTTGCTGCCGTTTGTGTACAGATGCTCCGCAGTCTCACAGAAAATGGGGCATATTGTATTTTTAGTATTGTGTCAGAACGGTCTCATGAGTAAAGGCACGGCAAAAATACAAAACACACCTAACAGCTCCCTTAAAATATATTTCTATAATAATGTGGAATTGATTTTAAGAGGTGAGTCACAAATACAGTGCAAATCTGTTATTTGTGCAGGATGTTTTGTAACCTGTGCTCTGAAATTTAGTTCTCCCCTCGTATTTAAGCCACACACCACATCCACAACATACTCACATAAACAGCTCATGTGAGTGATTACAAAGCAAATAAAACGGGGAGACGGAGACGAGGAACCCAGCAGCTCTTGGATTCTACATTTCTATTATACATGGGGCAATGCAGAAAAAGGATATTTTCGGGTGGCCCGAACTTATTTCGTTTCCCTTTCTGAAGTGAGTTAATGAGGAGCTGTGAAGCGAGACGAGTAGCACAGTTGGGGGTGTGTCAGAAGCTATCTTTGATGTTAGGGATTCTTCACTAGTGTTTTCTGCTTAGGCCAATACCACGCATCTGTGTCCTGTGCTATTTTTTTTTGTAGGTTTTAAAGCAGCTAATTTGACAGTGATATGTTTTTCTGGAGAAGGAATTAATAAGGCACAGTGGTTTTATTCTGGTAATCTATCCTCAGCACATGGCTGCCGAGTGAATGACATCCAACATATGACTGTCAGCATGCGTCTCAATATACAAAGAGAGGAATTTGACGTCCTACAGGTGTCAAGGAGCAGCTTGTGATTCCCACCCCGCTAGAAATTGTGAAGCATCTAAGGTTCACTGCCAGTTTCTGTCTGGCTACTGGCTTCACCGAACTCCCACACTGAGGAGCAGTTCTTCTTGGATCAGAACAAGTTTGTACCAAATGCACTATAACCTCCGCAGCCAAGTTAACATTATCTGCCTCAAACATGTTACTTCTCTGCTCATGCTGAGTCGCTTTTGTGGGCTTTCTCTCTTTCCTAGCAGAACCAGGCTTCAGAGGAGATTTATGCTTGTGCCAATTGGAATTAAAACGGATAGAGTGCTATTCTGCAAGGACAGATTCAATAAGAGCTGTGATTGGATTTTTATCCATTCGTTTTAGTTCAATATTTGAACTGACTGTCTGCTAAAGCTCTCCCTTAAACAGTGATATTTAAATCAGAGTTTACCAACCATGGCAGCGACTTTTGGATAACTGAAGCGGCGGACACTGGACTAAAGAGTTCTCATCTGTATTTAAACATCCTGCCAAACTAAAAGAAAAACTCACCAGAACAAAAGTGTAGAACTGATTTAAAAGTGTAAATCTGCTCTGATGTAAGCTGCAAATGTCCAGACACGTGGTCCACACACACTGTTTGTGTTCATATTGGCAGCATCATTTAATCTTACTACACTTCATTGTAGTAAAATTTAATGATGAAATGACTATTCAAGTGCTAAATTGGGCTTATTATTAGAGCATTATTATATGCAGTTAACTATTTTATTGCTCAGTTGTAAACCAATTTCATGTTGTCGTCCTTGTACTTGTAAACTGCTAAAACCAGAATGACGCCTGTTAGTGAATGAAATTAGGCAGGATACTGTATTCTGTGTTATACTGTGTTTACATCGAGCAGGAAAACAACTCAACCGTTCACAATGAAGAAACAAAACACGGACTATATCTGATGTGGAAAGTACATGCATAAAGTGAAATTTGAATTGAGACACTTTTTCATTAAACCAAGGCAAACATGTAGAGCAACAGACGAATCCCCAATAAAAACGAAACCTTTATGTTTGTATGAGGGCGTCCGAAGCATCGTTTCACTCTATAATAATAATATAATTGTTCCTATTAAGAAACGTTTGAAATGAGCAGGAAGTAGGACGCATCTGAGAGAGCTGAGTGTGTCTCTAACTGGTGAAAAGATGCTGGATCAAACTGGAGTGTTCGTGTGATGCTCTCATCTATCTTGTTGAATCTTCAGTTCACAGCAGTGAACTCTCTTGTCAAACCTGCGTGAGTCACCGTGACAGACACTTTTGCTTTAGGGAGTTCTTTGGTTGGTTTTATGTTTACCTATCTTTTTAACTTTCACTGAAAACAGCAAGAAACAGGTTTGGTGCGTAACAAAATGCTCTTCCTCTCGTCAAACCTTTTGTTGTATAATATTTGATATTCGTTGAAACCTTTTCTCCGTACTGCCAGACAGATGTTTTTCATAAAATGACTGCTCTACATTTGAAGCACACATCACCTTATGTTAGTGCTGCTGACCAAACTGAATGCAAAGATCAATACCAGTCAAGCAGGTGTTGTGTCCACTCAGTTGTTCAAAGGGATTTCTGAGTAAAGAGGAAAACGGTGAACTGACGCCCACCCTGAGTAAAAGCCACAGTCGGCCAACACAAAACAGTGTGCGCACTTCACTCTGTGCGGAGAATACAGTAATGAGGTGTCGCCCGCTGCTTTTAATGTGGAGGCAAGCGGAAGATGACCTATTACTGTCAACTGTTTTCGACCAAATCCGTTGGTCTCTGCTTCAACCTGAGCACAGCTGTCGCTCTGCAAATATGAATATCGTAACAGCTGCCACCGTCATGAATTTGGATTTGGTTTTCGTTCGGTGATAACACTGATATCGATTTAACTGCTAAATGAACTGACATAATGTTCTTCCTCTGCCTGCAGCTTTGAGCTGCATTTATCCTCACGATGGATTTCCATGAATGCCCGCTCGTATGTACGTTGTAAAAAGAGTATCCGCCTACATTTGTGATACATTTGTTGACTCCTGAATGTCTTGTATTTGTACTTTTATCCAGTGAATGTGGGGTAAAAGTGTTTTTCAAAACATTACATTCAGTTCTTCTGTACAGTTTGCATTTTTTGAGTATTAGTACTATTTAGTAAAACCTACAAATGATGAGTGAACCATTCAGTATCTACTATGAAAAAGAAAAATCACCAAGCGTTTTCCAGCAATTACATCCTTATTTTATTGTTTTTGTTTTCTGGGTTTTCCTTGATGTTTCACAGTTAATACTTTACAATTTCAAGCTTTTCTTGAGCTGTGAATCCTCCTCCATGTCCATTGGAAATGACATTGCGGTTGCAAAATTACCCTTTCAAGCGTACTCTGTTGCATAATGTTTTAATATAAAGATGTTACACAGGCAAAACATGGTTAAAATGACAATAAGTAAAGGTGTAACTGGTATTGGTCTGATCCCTGACCAGTTATTCAGAAACGTATGTGACAATGTGTCTCTTGGGTTCACTATCATTTAATAAGTCCTGCCATTAGAACGTGTGCTATAAAAACATAATTTGCTTTTATATTTGGGTCCAGGAACCAGATAATGTGACTAATCATCACTCTAACGCAATAGATATTTGAGCATTTGATGACACGGAGATGGAAAAAAAAAGAAGAAGAAATGACAACAACACAGAGGTAGGAGATGTAAGAATCCTGAACACAGCCTGTGATCTGTTGAAGCCTGACCTGAATCCCACTGAGGCCAAGAGGACTAATTGTTAATTAAGCTAGACTGATGAAAAATAACTCAAGTGTAAATGAATGTGCCAGTCTGGAGGAGCACTCAGACACACCTTATACCCCCACAAAGGGAAATCAGCATTATTTTAAACTTGACAGTGCACTCCAGCAGTTCCGAATAACTGGTTATTATTCATAGTGAAATTAAAGCTGGCAAGCTGTAAAGAGACTGTGAGAATAAAAACAGTACGGAGACGCAGGTTTACGTGTAAATCATGGGAGACAGTAGAGGAGACGGCTGTTTGGTGGAAATGTGTACCGGGCTGATAAAAGAAATTGTACCTTTGGGCTAAAGTTGGAAAGAGAAATGAAAAGTAGAAAAGGGGACAGATTTTCACCGACTTTCCTGAAGCTAAAAAAAAAGGTGACCACAGACATGGTCATTAACAGAATCCCCCCCTCTGATGTCAATGACCTCACCCCCTTCATCTATAGGATCTAGCCTTTGCCTGCTGCTGTGGCCTGGGGGCAGGACTGAGGCAGGTTTAGGGCAATGTCCCTGAGACTGTCTCTCTCCTCTGTAATCTCCTGTAAATCCTGTTCAATGAGGGACAGCCGGCTCTGTTGCTCCTTAGCGGCCGAATGCAGTTTTTGGATCTTTGAGCCCAGCGTTGGGCTCTCAACGCTCCCGCGCAGCATGCTCAGACGAAGCGCCGTCTCGTTCAAGATCCGGTCAAAGCGCTCCAGCGGCACGCTCCCATCTGGTCCAGACATAAAAAGAGAGACGACAGATGGAGGATGTAGAGGCAGTGGCTTCTTCAGATTGTGGTGTGTAAATACCAGCCTGCCTGATGGCCTAATAACAGCGATCTGATCATTATCCTCCCATCATATTGATCAGATCTCTGCCTTTCTAACTCCACAAACTGTACAGTACATTTTACAGGATACAGGTTTGAGCAGTAGTTCACAAACACACAGCTGAAATACTCTGCAGTACTTACCCATCTTGTTGATGAGCTCAGTCAGTGTAACAGAATAGGCTTCCAACTGAAGCCTGGCAGCTTCCATGTTTTCTTTAATGTTGGTCAGAGACAGCTCAGGCTGGGAATAAGAAAGGATACTCTAAAACCAGTCCTTTAAGCCGTACACATAAAGTACAGACGAGTATACACAGGTTCTTCTGTTCAAACATGTAAATGCCTCTGGGTTTGGTACCTCTGAGGTGGTTTGGGAGTTTGCTCTGTCAGTTAACAGCTCTCGCTCAGCCAACAGCTGCAAAGCAGAATCTAAATGGGAGCTAAGGTGAGCGGACGCAGTTCTCGTGTGTTTGGCCTGAGTCAGAATGGCCTTAGATTCCTGCACACAAAGTGATAGGAGAAAAGAAACAGACTCTGTTCAGACAGTTAGATTAGACATTAGCAACACATCACCAGATGTCATTGTGTAGCAACAGTAGTTGAGGCAGTTCACCATTAATGTCTGTCCCAAACTATTGACCAACCCTTTCTGTAAGTGTAGAGATGCCATGTTGGCCTGTAAATGATGTTCCATGACAGTTTACTAGTCATTATGATTTATCTTCTGGTGACAATGGAAGGTCCAACAGCTGTCAGGATAGTTTATCCATCCAGTAGCCTACCTCCTCTCAAAGGAGTGCTGCAGTCTCTCCCAGCTGTCATTAGAGGCAGGGTACACCCTGGACAGGTTGGGAGTCTGTCACAGGGCTGACATACATACTCGCATTCACACCTATGGACAATTTAGAGTCACCAATGACCCCAACTGCATGTGTACGTAGAGAGAACCCACACAGACATGGGGAAAACGTGCACACACCACACCAGGCCTGGATTTGAACCCATCATTTTTGCAGTGAGGAGACCACTACAGCTTGTAACCGTGCAGCGGCTCATGACAGTTGACAGAAAATGTCAACGGAAGCCCCACAGACGCGCTTGACGTATAGTAAATCTTTCGCACGGGGGACCTTCAATGTTAAAATTGGTTTGCACACAGCAAAATGTGACCAAGGAAGCTCATACCTTAACCACAGCATGCGCAGTTTGTTCTGCCTCTTTTGTGGTGCTGGAGAGGGAGGAGTTCTCCAAAGCTGGTTCCAACATCTTCTCAATCTCTGAGACCTTTTTGTTGACAGCGAGAACCTTTTCCTCCAGAGGTCTTTCCTTCTTCACAGCAACCTTGGTCAGGGCCTGCTGATGGGGCCACTCCTTCACCATGTCTTAATAGATAATGGGACAGGAGTAGATGGAGGTTCTTTAGAGTTTATATTCAGATGGAGGATTGTTCAGTCACTTGCTGAATTTTAAGCACGTTCATTATCTTTCATCTGCTCCGTTTTTTTTCACTATTTCGATGAAGGTCTGGTGAAACAACACTTCTTAAGATTCTCTTCACGTATCATAAACATACAACAGTCAACATCTCATTCACAAAGTTGATGCTGTAAAGAAATCTGAAATATTACAAATTATTACGTTTTCCACACAAGGTGCTGCTCCGTTTAATGCATGACAACTGGGTCAAAACATCACAACGGCGATGACATATTTATTATCGTAAAACTTGAATCTGTAGCTCTCGTGTTTGTTTTCAGTCTCAGCACTTGACATTTCAATTTGAAAAGAATAATTCAGTTGGCTGCTCAACAAAAACAATAATGCAAGGCAGACAGCAAAATCTGAGGAAGATAAACAAGTTAGACAAGTAGAAAAAAAGAAGAGACTCACTTTCTAGTTCTCTGTGCAGGGTGATGGTTTCTGATTCCACTTCTTTTCCCATCACCACAGATGACACAGCCGCAGCTTCGGCTCCTTGAGCTTTAGATTGTAGCTTTAGGAAAAGATACACAGCTTTAGGTGCGATGAGCAGAGCTTTGAGCTCAATGCCCACATTTGCGGGCGAACATGCACGTAATGTGTTACTGGTGATGTTCTGATAATTAAATTCAACACAGAAAATCATAATCCAGCAGCTGCGGCAAACATAGTCACCTCAACGATGCTTTCCACCATCTCCATCTTCTCACCGGCGGCCTCTCTTACAGTCTCCGTTGTATTTCTGATCTTACCAATAAGATCATCTTTGGTCTGAATTTGCCGCTCCAGCTCCTCAGTCTGTTTTAGCAGCTCATCACCCCACTTAACACACAAGACACAAATATAAAACAAATCATTTTGCTTTGTCTACTACTTTTGCAAAACTTTTATTCAGCCATTAACGTGTTTCTATTATGTTTTATAGTATTTTCTCTGCTCAGAGACCCTGCAGAAGTTGATCACTTTGCTCTTGAACAACACAGACCCCCTGCCAGACTGGTGTCTCCTGTGCCTACTCACTGTCCCCCTCCACTTGCCAAACGGTAAATCAAGAAAATAAAATGGAGTGGAGTGAACAGCCCACTCTCCAGAAATTGAGAGATGCTTCTGAAAGAGCCTAGTTAAAGGATGCGGAGTCGTTTCTTATGTAAACTGTGCAACCAGCAGAGCAATATTAATCAGACTACATGATGCACGTGCTGTACTTTGTACTGTACTAATTCCATTTGTATCCCACAGGTGCTGCCCAAACTGACCTCTGTTGTCCGGTTGGTTGGATGCGCTTGGTGAAGCTGTGGCGATAGCGCGGCATCTGCCAGGGATGAAGTGATGTTACCCAGGGCAAGTTTTAAACGGGCAGCTTCCTCCTCCAGGACCAGCTGTGTGGCGACAGTGTCGTTCACCTGCGCCGTCAGGTTCTCCTTCTGCTGCTGCATTCGAGTTATTCTAAGATGAAAGAAGTGGCGAAAGAACACAGAGAAAATGAAGTAAAATAGCAGATTGTCTTGATTCTTTCATTTATAAGTACTTGATGATGAAAAGAGATCATTATTAGTTCTGTGCCATTTTGAAGTTAATACAAATAAATCTGTGACTGAGACAATGTGGCTTATTAATGAGTAAAGATGAGCAAGAGGAGGCGACACTGTGCAAAGAAGTATTATGAATCGATGAAGGCTGCATTGCTGGGGCTGCAGATTATCACATCCACAGGTATAATATTATTCAATCTGACTTTCTTCATCCAAACATATACCGTGTGTGTCATTGCTGCTTTTTTTTCCACTCTGCTTTTTGCAATCACAGTTTTTTCTGTGCACCTAAAAATAATTCCATTTCACAGTAACTCATTTACTATTGATATTCACACGTTCATAAAGGTGCTTTTTAAAACCAACCCAGACTGTTAATAAAAAGACAACACAACCTCAGTTCAGGTGTTAGAACAAATAAGAACAACAGTCTCAAGCTTTATCAAAGATTCTGATCTTATCTCAGCCGAGGTAATTCAGGTCTTTTGTTAGTGACTGCGCGACTACTTTTGTCATTTCTCTGATTCTATTGCTGTCTTGCCTATAAAAAGCATCTGATCTGCTTAAGTACCAACACATGGGAAAATATGTGTGGGGAATGCAATTTTGTGCTGCCCATCTGTGCATAAACTGCTCAGTTCACATAAAGTGACACACACACACACACACACACGCGCGCCGTTGTACAGCAGTGCTCCAAAGATTAACAGAACTCTTCTGAACCGAGCTGACTACTGTTAGAAGGGGGTAATCAATTTTGAGTTTTTCGCTTTTTGCACTCATCGCGGCCACTGGAGGGCTTTTTGCATCATTCTGTCTAGAATTCCGGATAATCCTCAGAGCAATCACACGCTAGGAGATGCAGTGAGCGTGCGGCAAATCCCAGAAAGCAATAGGCTTACAGTGGGAGAGAAGCTGTCCCCCTGTGGCTAAATGTCTTACTCTTCAACTCCAACGTGCTTTAAAAGGCCACTGTGAAGAAGAGAAACTTGAGCTGTGATACAGGGATAGGTGCACTCTGTATGAGAAATAATGCAGAAGTACAATAATCCAGGGAGTCAAGCAGCTTGTTGGGATTTTGCAATACAGTATTCTTTATGTGAATGGGAGAAATTCTGTGTGTGGGCGTGTGTTTGCGCTCACTGCTCCGTTAGGTTGCTGATATACTCCTCTGTGGAGTTGTCCTCTAGTAGATCCATCAGGAAACTGAAGGTCTGTTTTGAGGCTCTCACTGCCCCCGCGGCTACGGCCTCGATGTCATCTGCCATTTTTCTCTGTCTACGAGGCGAGAAGAGAGGAAGACAAAAGGAGAAGGCGAGTAACAGAACATAATGGAGAGCCAGAGGAGAGATGCACTGAATTTCAGCATCTATGACTTTTCCTCACTGGCTCTTCAGTCCACATTTCTGTAACTAGTACCAAACTGTGAGCACCTGAGGGGGAACAGTTCATCTAACTACAATGTTAGAAAGACAAACCAAAAGAAAGCTAGAAAAAATGATTACTACAGTGGTCTCTGCTCATAATTGGCCACTGAAAGATCAGTGACATGACTCACCTTTTCACGAGGAACTGTGAGTCATTGACCATAATGCTCCACTCGTTAGGTCCTGACACCACCTCAAAAGGAATGATCTATGAAATGAAAAATATAGAGGGGGAAAGCAACTTGCTGAGCAGGTCCGAGAAAGAAAAGACATCCAACCAAGGTGCTGGAGAGAGTTCAGACTGTTTTGACAAGTTTAATGAAATCAAATGAGCTGAAGGCCTAATCTAATAATTAAAGGGGTTTTCACACTGCAGCTGACTGGTGAGTGTTGACTGCTCAGTGAAGTTTGGGTCTGTGTGAAAGCTATTAGTGCACTCATGGACCCGTCTCAAAACGGTGGTCTGGGGGTTGTTTTAAATTTGCAAACAATAAAACTAGTCTATTAAACTTCTCCACATAAAAAAGGCAAATTCAAAACAGGGACAGGATACATCACCTCAAGTGTGTACAGTCAAATGCAGAATCCTTCCCCGAGTGACATTTAATTTGAAACAATCCAAATAAAAAAGAGAAAACTGAATCAACAATTGCCACACTGGCATTTCTCCTTCGTTTTGGGGGGTTGTTCTGCTTATTAATATGAAATTAAATTGCTGCTTCTGCTACAGGCTTGCCCAAGTGATAAGTGCTGTGAAGGTATTTCCACGAGCACGCACGCACACACGCACACACGCGCACACACACACACACACACACACACACACACACACCACATCAGAAATAGAGAGCTGTATATTGGCAAAACAAGTTCTCTCATTTCCATGAAACTACATAACATGGCAGCAGTATCAAAAATAGATATAAGGGCTGGTGAATGTTAGCGTCCATCAAACATTCTTTGTATTTTCATTTAGAGGCAGGTAGTTTCCACTCAGTGGGAGGGTGGTGGTGGTGGTGGTGCCTTGTGGATCCATACAAAGAACAGCAAACTAGAGCGACCCATAATCCACTCAACACATTGGTGCATTGGTGTCTGAGCCACCTACCATGTTGTCCAGGTCCACTGTTGCCTGCTTCAGCTGTTTCTGAGACCCTTCCATCATGGACACAGTGTCCGTGAATGTTTGACACACACCTCTGCTCCCTTCATCCTTCTTTCTCCCCTCCTCCTCGGCTTCGCTGGCGTTCTGCGTGCTGCAGTTCAAAGAATTTGTAATATCATACAGCTGTGCTAGGAGTGTGCCTGAAGAAGCTTCCAGCAAGGAAAACTGTTTTATAAAGGCCTCCCGTGCTTCTGAAAGAACAAAGAGCACAAAGCAAATAAAACCACATGAAGTCCTTAATGGATTATTTCACCAAGAATATTAGTTTTCCAACTCTTTTTATGTTGTTGGGTTGTGTGTTTATGCTGTTGTGCTGTAGTTTAACACATTTCTCTCGTTGACAGATGGAATTCAGACACTCATCCCTCCTTCTATCTGTATGCAGTGTGAAAACTAAAACCACATGGAATTCTGTGCAGATGTTAACACCTTTTTCAGGCTCATTTTGGATTCTATTTAAAATGGATGCAGTAACTGATCTGGAGCTAAGTAATAATGCATTTGACTCATTTTTGTGACATACTGTGCTTTTTTTCTTTGTCTTTGAGCCTTATAAAACAAGATAAATGGAGTTTGTGTGTCCCAGTGTGTGCTGCCTGTGCCTGTGCTGTGTGCACATACTCATTAAATCATTACTGGGCCACCCAGTGTCTTAAAGAGCCTGGCTGGTAACTATGTGTGTAGAAGTATGTGGGTGTGAGGAGGGGACTGTCAGACAACTGTTATCCTGATTGCAACTATAATCATTATAAACCAGGGATTAGAGATGCACCGCCTGTCATATAAATAGGGATTAAGTTGGTCACATGGCGCCTTGTTCTATATTGTTATGATTTGTCTCCATTTGGTCTGTGCAGCTGAGCCTGTAAGCCCTTTCCCCTCCAAAGATAATGAGGATATATCAGCATTGTGTTAAAGTAATTGGGAGAGGTTTGTATTGTTGCCTGCTTCCTGATTTAATCGCTTTGTTGTGTTGTTTCTGTAATAGCGTCACACTGAGGAAACACAGACAGAGCAACAGCCCATTTGCAGAACGCCGGGGGCGGTGTCAAATTTCTTCGCCATGCTGGCTGGTATTGCATGTACTGATATGGCATGTTATCATCTCACAGCCAAAATGTGACACAATAGTTACAATGGCACATAAAGGAGATTCGTGTTTCACAAAGCAAAGGCTGCCAAGTGTCTCTTCAGATGTCATGACCACAGAGGAAACATTAAAAGGACTGACGGGCCGAGTGGAATTATCTTGGCTTCTGGCTGCTGTTACCTTGGAAGGCCAGAAAATCCTCCAGAGCATTCGGTAGAGTATCCTCCCTCTGGTGCTCCTGCTTAGAAAGTCTGGCTCTGTGATACTTCAGCAGGTGGTGCTCCTTCCCAAATCTACCTCGGCAATCAAACTGAGCCAGCAGCTTCTCCAAATCCTGCAGGCGCGTCCTCAGCTTTTCTGCCTGTAATAGCACCGAGATGTATTACTGACGGTGTCAATGAGAATACAAAAGGCTGCAACTACAAAGACCGGGACAAAATATCAATCCATCCAGATGTTTCTGTCTTCGGTCAGACTGGGACAGGACTCTGATTCTTTGTACACCGTAACATCAAAATATACTATTTCAACAAAAGCAATGAATAAATGAATATCAACAACAGGATATGGGTAGAATACAGTTTTCACATCTGCATCCACTTACACTGTTCTCCGTGGAGCGTGTGGTTGAGGAGAGCATTTTCAGGAGATAACTAGATAAGATGTCATTAAAAAAATGGAGGTCCAGGTCAAAAAACCATGTAAAGGTGCCGTGATTGGCTCCAATTTGTTGACCCGGGCTGGGTCCAGACCTATCAAAAAGCACCTGACGGCGGGTTTCACCCCCTGCACATGTGTTTGGTGTGTTTCCGTAGCAGAAGTAATCTGTGATTGTTTGTTTAAGCTGCTGAGCTGGCATGTTCAGTCCATCCATTTTAACATCAGGTACTGCATAACAGAAAATATGCTTTATAATAAAAAAAAAATCCACCGCAGTGATTCATTCTCACCTCGGAACAAGTAACCTTTATCTTTTCTATTATTTGATCTCATTTCTTATTTTACAGCATCCCACTTTCTTTTTAATATTTCCTTTGAACATCGATCACACATCTCTGTCTTTCCCAACCTTCTTCTCTTTGTGCTCGTTAGTCTTTTCCTCCCCGTGTGTACGCCAGAGGAAAATGTGTGCAGAAAGATAGAGAGCGGGAGAGGCAGTAAGGGAGAGCTGGGTGAGGCCGAGGACAGTGAGAGTAATTGCAGGTGTTCAGAGCAGACAAGACTTGGGATGTTCCCTGAATTGCTAACACTGTGGAAATCACAGCATGAATTCACAAGAGTACAAGACGGTCCGAAGTGAACACACAGCCACTTTAGACGGAACAAGAACACGTACAGAGAAAAGACAGAACACGCTGGCAGCATTGTATTGTCTTCAGAAGACGAATTCAGGGACACAGCACCTTAGCATATGGACGTGGGTTGCAACAAATCTATGGGGACGGAGAGAAACTACACAGGAGATCATTAGGGCAAATGTCTCTCTGTTTCACTGAACATCCAGTGTTTACTTGCAATATACAAACACAAAGGAGACATATGGCTGTCATACAGGCCTACAAAGGCAGGATGTGCCGTGGGGCTGAGCTATTAAAAGAACTGCACCTCGTAAGAGCCAAGACATAATATATATGTTTGTTTGCAACACATCTGCATCAATGCGTGTAACAATATGTGCAGCGCACACACACACACACACACACACACACACACACACAAACACACACACACACACACAGACACCCCCGAAGGAGATCATAGAGAAAATTGGAGAAGGATTCAAAGCTCCCTCACACGAGGAAATTACGGCACTTTATGTGATTTTAATCTGACGGCATTCGTTAAGAGTGGCAAAGAGAAACGCCACACAAGCTATAAAGTGATTCGAAAAATAGTGTTCAAATAATGTCACAATCCACTAAATACACGTGTGTGTTTGTCAGCAATCTGTCAGTGGCTGCAGTCAACTAATTCAGATAGAAAGACAGAACAAAGAGCCATCTTCTACGACCTGAGCCCAAGCTGCCCAGATGAATGACACCAAGCTCGTTGTGTCCTGTAGGAAATCTGCAGGGAAACCAACACAGCAGGAGGAGCGCTGAGAGGACAGTGGCCGACTGTTATCATTTATCCAGTCATCTATTACCTCCACCACGTGACCTCTTAAGGGTTCACAGGGGTGCTGGAGCTGGAATCAGTTAATAGATAAAAAAATTATTTCTTTTTTTTTAATCATCAAAAATACTAGTAAAGTAACTGGTTGGTATTGTTCAGGTGAAAAGATTTGTTGCCTCTTGTTTTAATTTAAAGAGATAGGACGAGATTCCTCTGGAGGAAATTCAGCTGTTAAAGAAGCTGAGAAAAGTCACATGAAAACATTCTAAAATGAAACAAAAAGTAACAGTTTCTTATGCGAATTACACACGAGGGAGTTAGCAATGACAATTATTGTCAGCTACAGTCATTAATATAGAAAACGTTTCAAATATATACATTCATAGATGAATACTACTTGGCAGTGTTGGAGAGTGTGGCTATGATCATTATGTAACATCACTTCTTATATGTAAGAAGGAGGACTTTGCTGTGCTTCTCCTCAGCCCTAATCAGCGGCTGTTGTGGCTTTTCTGGCCCAACAACTCAGATCTTTTGGCTGCAACCGCTTTCAGGTGGATATATTTAGCACATATATACCTCAGGAATAATAGGAATCCAAAAATGGATAGACGTGTCAATGTTGGATTTTGTTTCAGTAGGTGGACATAAAGCAAACAACTTTAAATGAAAACAATGTTTTTGTTAGGCTCCACCAAAAAATGAGAACTCCCACAAAGATGCTTCGTGTTTGTGTGCTGTTACTAACATTAGCCAGATGTAATGCCACATTTA
Source organism: Microctenopoma steveboyesi (assembly GCA_032359275.1). Taxonomy (NCBI): domain Eukaryota; kingdom Metazoa; phylum Chordata; class Actinopteri; order Anabantiformes; family Anabantidae; genus Microctenopoma; species Microctenopoma steveboyesi. The sequence goes on along the minus strand of JAUMHF010000004.1, from coordinate 3,858,761 downwards.
GACCTTCATTATATTCAGAGTAAGTCGTTCAGTGTGAGGATGGGAGCGCCTCCGTGTGCAGCCACTGGAGCCAGAGGTGAGCTACCTGCCGCTTCTCAATAAATGCCAAACCACAGGCTGGCCGCTTGCTAGCACAATGTCTCTTAACACTCGGCATGTTAAATATTCCTTGGTGTGATTTGCAGAAATGGAGGCTTTGGAGTCGTTTAAAGGCACCTTAGAGGAAGCAGAGTTCAGTAACGGAAGCACTGACTGAGTCATGTAACTCCTATTAAAGCTGTTAAGGAATCAGAGAAGCACTGTAACTGCTTAGTGCGGTAACTTGCTCAACACTGTCTGTCATATTTAAAAAAAAGGCATTATATGAATAGGAAGTCCAGGTTTTGGTGGCCCAGAATGGCAGGCCTCATACAAACTCACCTGTTTCTTCACGAGGCCGTAGCACACTGGGCACTCTTCACACTGATGCGTGGCTCTGTTGTGGAAATAGTTCAACTCACATTTGTCACACTTGTAACCCACAAAGCCCTGCCGACATTGGCAAGTGCCGTTACTGTGACACTGCATGGAAATGGAGCCCATGGGGTCACAGTTGCAGGCTGGGAGAGGACACAGAGAGAGAAAAAAAGAAATAGCTTCATGTGTGATCTGTATTAGAGGAGTAAAGAATGGTCTAGAGAGCAGCAGCATTGCCTGAAGTAAAGTCCTGTACCTCTGCAACCTCGGGATGAGAATCCAAAGAAGCCCACACGACAAAAATCGCAGTGCGTCCCCTCTACTCCTGCGTGACACACACATTGCCCCGTGACTGGGTGACATGCGAGAGATGCTGAGCCAATCGGGTTGCATTTGCACCTAAGGAGTGCAGGAAATTATTATGCAGGAGATTCACTTCGTTGTAAAATATTTAGCGTTAGACCTATCAGGACTTGCACTGGGAATGTGTTACCTTTCACATCCCACACCTGGCTGGAGGTTAAAGAAGCCAACTTCACAAAAGCTACAATCCCATCCGGTTACATGACGGAGGCACTGGCAGTTTCCTGTGTGACGATGGCAGTCACTCACATGCCCAGAGGTTCCGGCAGCACTGCAGCTACAGGCTAGAGGAAAGAAAAGCAATCAGAGAAAACCCATCAATTATTAAAAGACAATAGCTTAAATTTGAGCCTTGTATCACTCCAGCATGAAGGACTCGTGGATTGGACCCGGGCTTCCAGGTAGAACAGAACTATCAAAGAGTGAACATACTCTCTGGGTCTCTGTGTGCCTTTTGTAACTTCATTTGAATTTCATTCACTTAGACCATTTTTAACTCTCACAATGCAAAGACTCTCTGCTTTATCTCTTTTTTTTTTATTAAGAGCCACTGGTTCACCCCATTTAAAGCCTCTGAGTGCCAGACTCTCCTAAATCTAAACGCCTAACTCGATTAGTCAAAGTTCATTTGAATGCACAATTTTCTGCACTTCTCTAAGATCTAAAGTCAAGACCATGTAGTCTCTAATAGAATTTGACCTGAATATTGTTCACAGTATGACCTGACTCCGCCTACTATGTGTTTAACAGAACAATCTGAATCCTAACACATGTTCTGACGTCACATTGTTCAAGTCTCGAGTGAGAGGAATAGATGAATTAGGTGAGTATGAATTCTTAAAGGCACCCTTCAAGACATAAGAAACATATATGTACAAATGTAAATCAGAATCTGTTTGGTTTTCCGGTGAAGAGTCAAATGATCAAGTTCTTTATTCATCATTATAAAACCTACAGTTCATTAAGTTGTGTTAATGTTAATAGTTTTGTTGCAAAGCTTTTATCTGCCAAACAGAAAAATCTCCCACTCTCGGAGAACAATATGTGCTCTGCAGACTCACTCAAACTCGTGTAAGTTACATAATGAAAACTAGCTCCAGGGAACACAAATATTTCAGCATACTGCATGTACACAACTTTAGCATAGAGAAACTTTTTTTAACTTGTTTTCTTCAGCACATGCATAGAAAAATATTCTTCCAACGTTAAACTCGGCACACACAGTCCGTCATTCTCTGAGGGTCCCCAGTGAGGGTCAAACGACCAGGTAGCACAAGGCAAGCCGCGGTTTTGAGTCTAGGAGGAGTCCTCTGCTCCCCGTCTGTCTTCGTGAATTATAAATATAATTATAAATTAATAAACCAGTGTTCCACCCAACTCCCTCCTCAGGTACTCACGCTTGCACCTCTGGCCAGCTGTCTGGTTTAAGGCGTTGCCGTAAAAACCCCGCTGGCAAAACTGGCAGTGGTCACCCTCTGTGTGTCCCAGGCATTTTAGACATCGCCCAGTGATGTGGTCGCATAATCCCAGAGCGTTTAAGTCCACGTTGCCGTTGCAGTCACACCTCTCACACGGTTGAACTGCCCCAGATTGTCCCAGGGGATCACCGTAGTAACCGTCGTCACACATCTGACATCGCATCCCTACACAAGCGGAAAAGTGAAGGTGGTGCACAGGAATCAAGAACAATTGAGCTTTTTCACTTCTTACTCTAATTTACCTCTAATGAAACATGTCTGATTCTCAGGCTAATGGAGAGTGACAGCTTCGTTAAACTCACAGTCTTTCACACTGTCTTGTGGAGATGGTCTTATCGTTTTATTTTTGACATCAAGCTCGTTGCTGATTGTTTTGTGCCATAAGAATAAGTGGTTTACCTCACCTGTCTGTCCAGTAGGACAGTTGGTACAGACCACCTGTCCTGTCTCTACAATTTGGGCACAGCTGCTGCGGTTGGGGCAAGGGCAAGGCTGACAATCACCGGGTGTGCCAATCAAAGCGTTACCATAGTAACCATCCAGGCAAAGCTCACAGGTCACCCCGGCGGTAAAGTCCAAGCACTCGCATGCACCTGAAACAGAGAGATGAGTGTAACCAGCGTATATATAGAGAGATATTTTTACACTTACACAGAGATGATGTTTTTGTCTTCGCCAGCAGAGTGTGCTGCGTCTCTGACCATAACTCTGGCCAGCCACCGCTCACAAATAATCCACTCCATAGCCCAATCTGCTAAGAAAACATTCCCCACAGCCCACTGTGGAGTGCAGAAGACAACTATATTCACCCCGGCTATAATTGCTTTGGGAAATATAAGAGCCAAATGCAGTCTGAAAGACCTTCAAGAAGTAAAGCAATTCCTCCACCAAGTGGGAGAGATTACCAACTCTGTGACGTCCTAAAAACCAACTGTTGTTTCGAAAGCCTTAGAAAAACAACTCAGAGCTTCCAACCACTCGAAAGGATTTGTTCATGTGCAACATGTGTTCACACACACGTACAGAGACCACGTCCTTGATAAATTTACTGAGCGGGCTGTCAATAATATTATATCAGATTTATTGTGTTATATTTCCAAAACGGTGAAGAAACTGACGTCATGTCTGAGCGGGCTGTTCGACTGTAAAACAACGCTGCATCCTGCTGCGGCTCAGTGACCTGCAGTGGCTCGGGCGTCACAAACTGAGAGTGCAAGACCCACGTACACAAACCAAACCTCCGCTGCGCTTCACAATAAAACAGGGAAATTGGAGTTAATATAATGTGACACCGTAAGGTAATAACTGACTGATGAAAAATTACAGAGCACCACTAAGAAATAAGTGTGACTCACAAACAGATACTTCTAAGATGCTTTTAAAGTGAAATTCATTAATAATCATTATGAGCAGATATTAATTACATTTTAATGAACATTTTTAGCAAACTAACAGCTGCCTTTGTGCTGCTGTGTGCAACAGCTTGCAGTCAGCCTGCTATTAGGATTCACTGAGCTGGGTATCAGAGAACTTCATCATTTGTATCCTATGTAAAATGTGAAAGTTCTTCAAATGACTTCAGCACAGGCCGATAACAATAATTGCTCTGATTTTCTAGAGAACACCCATGAGATCTCGATGCATAGCAAATAATCTGCGGCCATGTGATTTTTACAGAATCCTCATTACAATTTCCCATCACTCCCTCATTGCCGATAGTGTTATTCAGAGAGAAATTACAAATTTGAAATCAGCTCACACCACTGAATACCGGAGGAAAGAAATCCCTGCATTGAGTTATGGGGTCACTGCAACCACTGTCTCCCATCACTAAATAAAACCCTGTTAACTTTGGAACAGTAAGTCAAGTAGAAGAGATAGAATAACCGCGCGAAGCTAAAGTGATCGCACAGCCATTAGAGGGAACAATTATCCTATTGTCTGATGAAGTGTGGACTTCTGGGTAAAAATCATTAGTTCTTCGGCGAGGTGAGCTGAATAATGCATGACTTCCAAGCATGTAATGCCTGTCATTTAAACAGAGTATTTAGTAATAACGACATAAAGAACTGAATCTTTCTTGAATTTCACAAGGCATTACAATGACACTGATGGTGTGCAGCGCCGATCCCCAATGAGCCATAGTAAATTTAATGGTAGCAGAAATGTGCTGACTTTACCGAGTGTGAAGATGACTGAGCGTGATATGAGGCAGCGGAGTCACTGAGGGCCTCCTCGTCACTATTATCATTCCGTCGGCTCCTCAGAAAAGCTAACGGCATGCATCACAAACCGTCGCCCAAACGGCAGGATCGCTCTTCACATGATATTCCTCATGCTAATTATCATCCGTGCAGAATCCTTTTATCAATGGATCTTTGGCCGTTCATTGAGCCTTAATGAATTGAGATTACTGCAAAGCTCCCCGTGGAGCTGCACACTTTGAGTCCTTTCACACAATACAGCAGTCCAGCTCTTCCTCCTCTCTCAGCTATGGAACGCCGCGCTTCAGCGCTGCGCTCTCTGCCTCGACTCTCCTCGTCTGTTCCGTGATGGCAGAGCAATATTTCTGCACGGGAAACAACACACATATATAGGCCTTACACTCCAAAGAGCTTGATTCTACCACTGAGCAGCTCTTCCCTCCACAGTGTTACTCTTTCTACGTTCTCTGCAGAAATACACACAAATCCAGGACTAATGCACTTCATAGGGTGGGCAAGAGTGAGTACAGGAATCCACTGAAATACACGACTGTGTCATAGCTGGAGAGGCGTGGATGGGAACTACAGAATGAATGGAAAAACTGCTGGTCAGTTAATTTTTACTCATGAGTCATTCATTGTTCCTCTCAAAGAAAGTAGCTCTTCCAGAGACGATGGTTATCAGCGTCTGCAGCAGCTGTTAATAGCTCGAACATCAGATTGGGTCAGAAGAGTAAGAAAGAAGAGTTTAATGAGTATGTTCAAGATAGGATCAGCGCTGCCTCGTTTCTGTCATTGCATTCGTGCCTTCGAGATCCCCAGCGTTGACCAACCCAACTGTTTCTAAAGATCAGCAGGGGAAGGGAAATGTGTGGGGTCTTTGATGACAGGTGAGCCTGCAAATAAAAGAGTTAAAGAAAATGATTTGACCGATTAGACTCGGTTCCACAGCACAAATGTGGCTTGATGATTTTCTGCAACGAAGACATAAACATAAATTTTCAATTTTGTAAATAAATAGTTAAATGTTTTGCATAAAAGAAACAAAGTCACAACAGAGATGTGATGTCAAAGCTTGAGCTTTTCAAGACCTCAATATTTTCCGGGACAATTGTCTCCTTAGCCCAGTGGAACAGTAAAAAGCTTTGGACCATGGAAATGTATTTACTAATGCATGTGAACATCCTGTTTTAATGAAGAAACGAAGGAAACCAAACAGATCAGGGTTACACAGAGAAAGCTCTGAGGCCTCAGGCGTGGACGTTGGGCTAAATCTGCTGTGTGCGATGGCGATGTTGCTCTCTAATTTAATACAGATATGCTGCCAGCGCCTGCTGCTGCAGATGTGGTTTGTCAGTGAGCTCTAAATGAGAGGACTGCTGCAGATGGGAGGGGGAGGAAAAGAGGAAGGGTTGTATATGCTGTCCACCCCCCATAGATAATGTGAGCGATACAGATGACTGGAGAAATATGTTTATGCTGTGACTATGGAAAATAAATGCATCACGTCCCGCGTTGTGTATAGAGGCCGTCAGCCCATTTGTTATGGCGAAGGCTCCGGAGGATCAGGGATGGGAGGTCTAATAGATATGGCTGCTGTTTTTTAAATTTACTGTGTTTTACTTTGATGAAAACCTGAACATGCTGCTAATGATATCCTGGACTGCTTGTGTGAAACTTTCTCTTTGGTGGAGATGAAACCTTTCTCTCTTTTGGTCAACACATAATGGATTCTTTTGCTGCTACCCAGACTTGTCAGCCAGCGCCACCACTAGGTAAAACTTGACGTGCCTGTCACAAAAAAATTAAATATCTACTGACCGGACTGGTTACCAATTCCATAAACAGTGGTTTCACAAATACCTCCAAAAGCACCGACCTCAGCTAAGCATGAAGAAATGATCGTGACTGTAAACATTATATATTATATGAGATAGCATGTTAGCATTTGCACAGCACACAGTACCAGCCTGACAGAGCTGCCTGGAATTCAGTCTCAACTGTAAATGACTCAAATCATTCACATTTGTCATGAGTATCAGCATAATTAGGCCACTAATAACGCTAATAAAACATAATGTTCCACACATTTTGTGTCTCAGTGACTTTTCCTCACAGCCCGCATCCATAAACAAACTGCTACACCCAGCGATAAAACCTCTCGCTCTCTTCCTCGCTCCCTTTCTGCAGGTGTCCTCCACCTCGGAGCCAGATGATTTCAGTTCAGCTGGTACTGGTATTTGATTCATTTCCTCTTCTCCTTATTAGTGAAACTTTAATGAGTAGTCACGCATAACCTGTTGTGCAGTCGTGTAACGCTTGAACACATCAAAGATTTGAAGACACAGATCGATCTTTGTGTCTCTGGATCTATTTTCATAGATATGCTTTAGTTGGACCACTCAACATACAGACATGTTTTTACATGTTGCTCTGATCAGGTCAGGCCATCATTGACTGCGTTCTGCTGACTACGACTACGTGGATGCAGCGCGTGCATCTGCTCTATAAAGCTCTAGGAACAAATAAGGTCTTTCTGTTCTGTTTCATAACAGCATATGCTTGTTTCTCACTTTGACATTTGTGCGGGGCCAAGTTTTTGAATAATGCACAATGGGATTTTTGCATAGCTAAATGTCACACCCAGTGCAGTGTGGTGGAGGAGGTCAGGAAACTGAAGCTTTTCTTTGGGTCTTGGTCTGTGAAGGAAAACAGACCACCAGGGACTCCTGCAGGGAAATACACTGGAGTCACTCAGAGTACCTGTCCCAATGCATCAATTAGGATGCAGACGAAAAGAATGACAGCTTCACAGAACTTATTACAATGCCAGGTGAAAACGGAGGATACCATGAGTCAGTGTTTACCAACAAAAGGCCGATTAGGAAAGAGACAGAGAAAGCTAGGGCGTGCATTTTCCAGATGCCTGTTTAAATGCCATCCTCAGTCCTCTAAGGTTATTAGTTAGAAAAATCTATGGGAGAAAGTTGAACCGATGGAAAGTGAAGCTGGCTCTAACACTGGCTCTTTCAGTCCCAGCTTCTCTGGCGGGCTGTATGTGTTGCAGGCTAAGCCCTGAAATACCTTGGTTGTATCAGCATGATGGGATCTGTGGAGGGACACTGAGGAGAAGGGAACGTGAGAAGAAAAAAAAACCCGATGTAGTCATTTCTCCGGCTGATCCTATTCAGCAGGCTTTACTCCTCACAACCAGTGCATTTACTGCACACAGAAATGAACAACGTCAAGGAACTCTCCTAACTCTATGCTCTTGGCTATAATATACAGATATTACAATTTTAGTCATATCTCACATATCTCGTTTCTTTAAAATGCAATATGTAGTTTGGTTGTTAGAGATGTTTTGTTGACATCTCTAACATACACACATAGGAGACACATAGGAGAGTTCCTTGATTTAATTCATCTCAGCAATGCACCAGGTTGGCCGCGCTCCTTGTCTAAACTACATTCATCAAGGGAAAGTTTGAAACCTTTTTAAATCAGGAATCTCTGACAGTGTGACTGTAGACCAGGAGTGTGCACGTTGTTCATTTCTGTGTGTAGTAAATGCACTGGTTGTGAGGAGTAAAGCATGCTGAATAGGATCAGCCTGAGAAATGACTACATCGGGTTTTTTTTCTTCTCACGTTCCCTTACTTGCCTACCCCCTACACCAGGGGTAGGCAAGTTCAGTCCTAGGGAGCCGTAGTCCTGCTGGTTTTCCAACCATTCCTGCACTTACAGCTTCTGACTGGCTGAACACACCTGATCCAGGCTCTCTAGGACCGAACTTGCCTATCCATGGCCTACACAGACAGGTCACCATCTCATATTGGTGTCTTGTGAATATGTAATATCCAAGAATCGGCCTTCTGCCTTGGATTTGTTGCTCACCGTACAGAAGTGATTCTGTTGGAAAAGTTAGAAACAGTATAGACGCCGTCAGCGGTTTGAATGACTAACACACCGTTTTCAATGGACTACCTACACGGGCATTTTTGGCACTTTTCTCAAAAACGTTAGCACAGCTGGCAACGTGTGCTGTTGAAAAAACCTTGTGGCCTCAAACTTTGAAATAACAGCATAGCGTGTGCTGCGTCTGAAACCTGCTGGACACATTCGTGACTCACATACCACGACACAAGCACAGCTGAGGCTGAATGTTACTAGTGTTGTTTAAACTAAAGTCGAATAATATATTTGACCTGACGATGGGAATTGTTCATCAAGAGCCTCACGTAAAGACCAGATTTCATGGCAATTTCTAAAAGTGAAATGAAAGCAGCGGACTCCTTTTTTGCCCAGACACAGTTTGCCTTTCTCAGATAGCATTGTTCTGTGGGTATTGTAAAATGAACTGTGTTGGGTCTAAAACAGGAGCAGTAAAACAGCACCCTATTGTCACACACTCAGCAGACACTGTAGTATCAGGAGCATCATGTGTTTTATTTGTGTAGGTGATTAATGAGCACCCCCCCACCGTGTGGGCTGGAAAGAAAATCGAGTGCCTCCACTTCATCTATACATTGCTATCATCTCTCGCCGTCCTCCACACCCTCTCGTGAGCTTACAAATTATAGCCTCTGTGCAATTACCTGTGTTTATATACTGTATTGAACTGTGTCAGGTCCAGAGGGACACTGATCAAAGTATTCCCAGAACTGTGGAAACACATGTGATCCACACGTCTTTCCTGCTTCGACATATGTTTGACTCCATCAGCCCCGCAGCAGCCGCGCTCAAAAGGAATCGCAAAACGCTCGTTCCACCACAAATATTAACATTTCCAATCTGTTGTGCTGTGCTACAGCAAACAGAACCGACACAACTCAGAGAGCGTTAATAAATCATGATTATGAAGCACCATTGGCTGCGGCTTCCCTCGGCAGCCTTTCAACGAACTCCATTCTGGCTCTTTCTGTGGGCACACCCTGCACGATGATACAAGTCGTTAAGTAATTACACAGCAACTAAGGCTCTGAAAGGGAAACAGCAGGTTGGTCTGCCCTCCTGGTGACAAATGATGAATGGGGTATATCTAATCGACTTACTTTGATGGTTCCCCTTGACCTGCTCCCTTACACTTTACTGTACATATTGTAGCAGACACGTCTCTTCACGCAAACTGAAGAGAAGCTGCGTTAATGTAAAGTCCCCTCTGAAAGTATTGCAACATAAGGTAAACAACTGATTATAACAATTTATTTAGCTGTGGAACTTTCACTGACGTCCCTACTACCTACCGTTGGTTCTTGGGTTCTTTTGAAATGATTGATCCAGGCTTTCACTGGACTCTTCTTCGACTGTTTGGTCTGTAATTTTCTCTTCAAAGAATGCATGTTCAGTTGGGTTGTGGTCTGGCAACTGGCTTTGTAAGTCGGAGACTCTACCCTGTGTTGCGTGTACAGTTGGTGGTGTGATTCGTTCTCCTCTTGGACTTTGATGCATTTCTGAACAACAGTTCCAATACCACTGATAGCAATATCTGGACTTTTCATCCTCAAAACCCATCCAGTCCAATTATTAAATGGATAAATGGTATACTTTGACAAACATTGCTTCAGTGACTTAGTTAAGCAAAAATAATACCTGGATAAATGCATTAGTTATTATTATAACATAATACAGCAGCAGAGCCAAACGTTCTTGTAGAATTTGCACAAGCTTTCATGATGATTTATCATTTTCTTCACAACAAGAATAGACTTTACTGGCAAAACCCATGCCTGCAACCAGAAGCCGTCCGAGAAATTACAATGTACGAAAGAGCTGCTTTCACAGAGATCAGCACAGGTGTTGTACCTGTCCTATATGTCTATATGCACCTGTGTCAGCACACAGTATATTCTACACAATCCAAGGGCAAAAGCTCCAAACCAGAGTACACAGTTAGGAAATTCTTTGCAATGACCCAGAGGCTGTTCACACCTGACCCTAAATGTAGAATCTGCATGATTGCAACGACCAAATAAACACAAACCTGCCCCCACTGTGGTGGCGATAATTCAAGGCACTCAAGCCTTATTCACTCTAGGTCTAGGTCTGTGCACATTCATAAGTGCTCAAGTGGTGTTAGGAGTCAGTTCGTCCACTTCAGAAGTCACAGTCATAACCTTTTCATATGTAGAGAGCTTCTGCTTTGTTTGCTACGTTTTCTGCCGGCAGGCCCTCGGAAGAAGATGTGCAGTCATTGAAAAGACAGAAAGGTTCATTTGAACTAGATTCCTTCCCTGACCTGAGAGTCAGCTGATGCTATTCAACCCCAAAACCTTCATGCCACATGGCATGGCACCTTACGTTCCAAGGAAGCCCTCAAAGTGAGTGCATGCATACAGTACAGTACAGTACATGTTTAGCAGCCACAACAATATTATCACTTGATGGTTTTAAAGTTATTGGTTGCACTAACTCCTGCTTAACAAGCAGGAACAAACTACATAATGGATGAAAGAACATGTTCTAATACAAAAGACATATATCCCTGAATGACAGTAAGAGGAAACTTGAGAGGAGTCTGCACAGAAGGAAGTCAAGGACGCAAAAAAACAAAGTCAAGGTGACTGGGGAGAGCAGGTGCAATCTTTGCTGAGAGGAAGAATGAAGAAGAAGAAGGAGACAGCACAAGTCTGACTAGAGAGTCTGGGGAACAACGAGAAGCCAAGAGAACAAGTGCTTGTGTGCGTGTATGTGTGAGAGAAAGAAAGACATCCAGATTGAGAAGAGACACAAGAGAAACAGGAAATCTGCAAGCAAATTAGACGTCATTAGCCAAGAGGCGGTTAACAATTCTAATTAGCAGGGAGGCAGGCAGGCAGTGATACCAGACTTGCTTCCGGACCTCAGACAGTCGCACACCGTCATCTAAACACACACATAGTCACAAACATACCGCACACTCCCAAAGCTTCAGGCATCTTCTAACTAGGTCAGATCTCCGAGACTTTAAGTTGAAGGAAGGAGAGGGAGCTAGAGAGGAAGAGATAGATTCAGGAAAGATAAAAGACGGAGGGTGGGGCCATACATCGGATAGTTGTCTGCTCCTGGTAAGATGGAGAGACTCGTTTAAAGCTGGGAGAGTGAGATAGTGAGGAAAAGAGCCAGGGAGAGAAAGAAAGGAGCATATACCCTCACAGAGACATAAATAATTACATGGAAGTAGATTTGTTTATACACCCAACAGCTGCTGTTTTACTTTACGTTGTTTACGGGACATTGCGTTTAGGATATGAATCTAAAAGCATGTGGCAGATGCAGTTATTATCCCCCATAAAAGTTGTCAGGTGCATTAACGACACACTCCCAGTTTAACTGTTATTATAAAGATTAGTTGTGTAAAATGAGAACACTGCTGCGTCCGGTTTTCAGTTTGAGTGATAGCTTAACGTTCCCACGGGGATGACTGATACGTTCCTTCAACGCAATGACGACTGAATGTCAGTTCTGGAAAGATGGAAAAAAAATGCTTCAGTCAAACAACCTGCATCTCTTTCTGTTCCCTCTCCTTTCTCGGAGGCACAATGTCTCAACAACCTCTGATGATCCCTTGTCTGATTCAAGACTGGGTGAATGCTTCAGGATACTGTAGCACTACAGCAAACCGTTCTGTAACACGCTGCCAAAATAGTGCCAACATTGGCAATATTGAGCTTTTTAGAGTTTATTCTAATTTATTTTTAATGTTAAAAATATACTACAGTGATTTACTATTGCACTTCCACTACTTCTACTACATAGAGACAAATATGATGCAGCTAGTTGTTGAATGTTTCCATGTTTATGTGAATGACTTCCACACATTAGCCTCACAGGAAACTGATCATTTAAAGCCTCTCTTACTCTGCGCTTTGTGGTGAATGCACCATTAGACTCTCTCTGACTGGGGAACGTGCCCGTGTCTGAACCATTGATGTTTCATTCATTGATTATATATTTGTTGGTATAAAATAGATATTCAACAGACATCATTTCTGTACTATCACTGATTGGAGTTTCATTTTCACATGAATTAAACGTAAAACATGACATTTAAGGGTCGTCAGTGGAGGCTTTCATACATGTCATAAACGCTTGTGGGTACATGGATACATTCACAGCTTTAGACATTGACATTTCCATTCACTGTGAAGTTGGTGCAGTGCCCCTTTAAATATAAAATGTTCTGCTCTTGATTTATACATTTTTACGCTTGCGTAGTCTTTCCTCTCTCAACACGAGTCACTGAAACGGGAACATTTCTGATTTGGGTTGTCAGTGACGTGGCACCGCAGTGATCATGGCTTTCTGATATTTTCCAGATTTGTCATTTGATTAATATTTGAACGTGCACGAGTCAAATGCACTTTACATGTTTCACTCATTACCTGTCTCGGGGTGACAGGTTCCATGATGGTGGCAACTGCATGGCACACATGTGGAGAGAGGCCCTCCCCCAGAGACTTCCCGGGTGAATCCTGGGGCACACTCCTCACAAAACTGCCCAGCGAATCCCAGGGGACAGGAACAGGATTCCACCCATGGAGCAGGGTGGATGACCGGACCAGAAGAGATGACAGCTGAGGTAAGGGTCACCCCAGCAAGTTGTGACGTGTCTGGAAACAAAGGCGGGAAAATTATGGAAAGAGCATTTGTCATAAGACCGACGGTTACAGAGTTCAGCAGTAAACCGATAATTGTTGCCTCTGAGGTCTGATAATATGTTTGAGGCGTCTGCTTCCCGCTGGAATCAGAGGCAGCGCACATGTTTATTCCTCTGTATCTTTTTAAGCAGTAGGTTATTAGCATTTGCTGAAGTGCTGTCCCTTCCTCCTTGTCTCATTACAGGTTCTGGTTTGCGTTTACAGTGTGTGTGTACACACACACACACACACACACACAGCAACAGATTCATCCACCCACATGCACATAAATGCCACACTTAATGCTCACTTGCGCACACACACACACACACACACACACGTGCCCACACATGAACACTCCTCACCCGGGGAATCTTTGATAAAGCAAATGAATAAATCACTGCAGCACAGCAAGACGAGAACAAAGGGAGAAAGAGAGACCGGACACTTGGTAGGTGTGCGTCAGACGTGCAGGTCCTGTAGGGTTTCAAGAGCCTTCTCTCCTCTCATGAATAGTGATGGAAGGAAGGCCAGCCTGAACTGAGTCACTGTCACCCTTTATTTTCTAACCAGAGCCGCCAAACAGAAAACTACTTCTGTTCTTGGTCTATGACAGCACACACCAGACACACAGACACATAAATAGATTTGAGGATAAATGGACAGACAGAATACTGTATGCTGAGCACGTGTGACCCTGTAGCTTTGTCAGGTAAGAAATAAACCAAGATAATCTGAGTGGAAGAAGCATTGGGGGCTGAGGAAGTGGGAGAACTAGGGGAGAAGGTAGACCATGACTTCTACAAGCCGTGATCCAGCCGTTCCTTCAGTGGTGATGAAATCCAGTTCATTTGCACCTCTGAGAAATAATCAGTGGGCTATCCTGTCCTCCTCCCTCGCCATGACAGGCCTTAGCCTCTAGCCTCTGTACTCTCCTCTGCCTTCCCACTTCCATTAGCTCATTCAATGGGAGGATTGTGCAATTAAAACCTTTTTCACACAGTGAAACCTATATTTCAGTTAATTGAAAGCATTTTATTTTAAATCATGCCGTGTATGTTCTCCCCATTAATCCTTTCTCCGAGACACCTTGTCAGACCAATCCACATTTTAATTTCCCTAAATGGCTCACTGCAGAACCATGGACTTGGACAAGTAAGGTCTTTTTAGGTACCTGTGCATTAAGCCATTAAGCAATTGATTTCTCATAACCTTTCAATGTGGCTATGGTCTCTGTTCAGAATTCAATTTATGCAGCTCTAACCATCCCTGCTGCCAAAGCCAGTCATTAAACAATGACACTGTTCTGTTATAGGAGAAATGTTGCAGGGAAATATTTCATGAGCAGCGTAATATGTGAGAGGGGGAAAGGAGAAGGATGAGAGGACAGCTTTATGGGATTTTGATTTTTAAGTTTGCCTCACTGCCTGCAGCAACAAGACACTTCTAACACTGTTTGAGAATGATTTTGAGACCTTACACAAATCATTAAGAGTTTCTCCCCCGTGACGTGCAATAGATGCAGCGTAAAGCTGTTTGCCTGACTTTGTTTGCACGTTCGTGTGAGTGGGAGGCTGCAGCCACAAACTATTGTGGCTGTCTTTTATAAGCAAGCGCGTAGAAAACTACATCAGTGTGTGCGCGTGTGTCACAATACACACACTGAGCAACTCATTAGAATGACGCAAGTGAGTGTGTGAGAGCTGGTGATTTTGGACAGCTGTTATGTTGCCTGCTCAAATCCACCATAATGCCTCTCAGATCCAGTCTGTACTTTACAGCGCAGACTATCAGATAGAAAGAGTGGAAAGACACGGTCTAAAAAACAGGAGGATTTCAACAACTAGTCACTAACATGTGGGAATAAATGTCCTGTTCTTTTTGTGTGAGCCACATGCGGAACAGTTCCCTTAACACAGACACTCTTTTAGCATCAATCTGTGGTGTAGTGTTCACAATTTGTGCCACTGTGTGGTAAAAATGTCTTTATTATTAATAAAATGGTAGAATTCGGCAATAACAGTACATGCTTCTGCTAGCATGATGTCTAAACGCTTTAATAGATACACATGAGCACATCATACAGATGATAAAAGAAAGAATTCACGGTCACAGTCACAGCACGATAGACGATTATGGCTCCTGACTGGCTCCTGATAGAGAAATACTTTTATGTATACCGTACCGTGTGCTGTAGGATAAGAATGTAAAATACTCAGGGTAAAAAGAGATTGTGTTGAACTGACTTGATGGATCGGACTCTTCTGCTTAACTGGGAAAAAGTGAAATACAGTCATTTGTCCAGTCCTTAGTGCTGGAACCCACTGACACATCAAGCGCGTCAAATTATCATTGAATCGATACAACCCCACAAACAGCTCTGTTTGCAGAAACAGAAATGTTTTCCATCATTCATTTATTCTATGATTACAATACAATTTGACAAAAAGCGACCTAATATTTAACACCATTGTGCTGTAGACCCAGATAAGTTTTCTGTCCAATTACCTAAACTTTAGGTTTGTTACCAAAAGCAGCAGATATAGTCATCATCATGTTATATTCATCATCATACGCAATAGTCCCAAAATCAGGGAAGGTCAAGAGGAGATAAATGAAATGCTGATAATTTCACGTACAACCTTAGAAATACAGTGTCTCTGCAGAGTAATACGTACTGTACACACACTTACAGTTTTGTCCTCCAGCGTTGCTTATTCTTATAGAGGTCAGGTTGTACAGGAGATGTTGGAACTCAAAGGCAGACAAGGACGGCTCAAAAATTGTCTCGTGTTCGTAAAGCCTGTGAAAAAAAAATCACATAAAGACATTTATGGTGTTTGTCAAATAAAAACCTACAATCGTTTAACATCATAATTATTTTCAGTGCATTCCAAAACTAGAAGCATACCTACCAGCAGACATCAACACATATTCAGGGTCTTGATCACTAAGTTTTACCATCAACTGTTTTGTAAATGTTCTGCAAAGCCAGGCTGCAGCTGACACCCGCCTGTTTTACTCTTTCCAACTTGATGGCAGGTGCTGTGTCCGCTCCGCGCAGGTGATGCTGTTTTAACCAAAGGAAATGTGAAAGTCCCCGTGCTGCAGAGCAGCGGCATAAAGAATGATGTGCAACAACGCACACATGGCAAACATGCTCTGATTTGTGGTGCCAACATAATTACGAATGGTGCCATACCAATAATACTGTACTGTAGTAGTTCACATGTTCTGCAGCCCCGAGGCTGACATCTGCTGTTTGTGTAAAACGGCTGCAAAACGAATTTCTGTGGAATTCAACATTCAACATGTATTACCGTAGGTGATCTTTCACCCTCTGGTGAACTTTTCATGCAGTGAATGTTTGAGTTTATACGTCAAAACTAGATTCCCGTGATCATCAGATGACCTTTGTGTTCAGTGCTAATTAATAAAGGGTATGAGTTAAACACACACTATAGTGTTAGTGAGGAGGGTGAATGAAACAGCTGCTACCAATAAGTTTAGTTACTTTGGTTGTTGAAGCAAAACTGCTAAAGAGTCTAATAATAACAACCGCTGTTACAACTTACAAACCACGTTAATAAAGGGCAACCTACTAAAACCCAATGAACCTTGCAGTTAGGAGTGAGATATAAAACCTTTAGTTTGTTAATCATATCAACCTGAGTCAGGTCTTCCAGAGACAAGTGTTCAATGGGCTCCATTTTATTAGGTCAACTGTTTTCAGCATGACACTTTCACTTCCACAATGCTTTCGCAACGCTATTTTGATTTGATTAACATTTACACAGTGCACACGAGAGCGCGTGTGTGCGCGTTGTTTGCCACGCAGACTCGCCATTGATGCGGTGGGTCCTTGTTCCCTGGCCTGACATGTAGGCACAGTAATAAAGAGAGGCAATTACAAACTGGGCCTCAAAGCCACAGTAATGGAGCTGGTCAGACAGCGATAAGCAGAGTGTGCATGAAAGTGAACAAACTCCCAGTCATGCTTTCCCTATGGAGCATCAGTGTCCCTTTTAATCAGCACCAAGCAGAGCGCGGAGAGCCACACTGTAATTAACCCGGTTCCGCTGAGGATGAGAGCAGATCATCAAGAGAAGAAAAGAGAGCCCCCCCCCCCCAAAAAAAAAAAAAAACTGGAAACGCATACACTTGTGGAACCTCACAGAAAAAACTGTGATAAAGATACAAGGTGACCAAGAGAACAGGACACAAACAACACGTGAGAGAGAGAGAAACAGAGAAAGGATTCTCGTACCGGGAGAATAAGGAAGCGAGATCATAAAATAAAAAAAATACAGATGAGTTACACATCCTAATAGCAATATTTAATTTTGCTAATTTGCCTTCTAAATAAATTAGGGTGTCTAATAACATGATTCCATTGTAACACTATGAATGAACTCCCATGAGTCACATTACGACTCTGGTCGTTAAGAGAAGAATATGTTACTATGCTGCACGTTCCTAATGGCTGAAGACGCTACGAAACGCTCGCTAAAAAGTTGCCTCTGTGTTATTTATTGGTTCAACTATTTATTTTGAGCCCTGACTTTAATGAACATCAGTAGTCTGAGTAACATTTTTTTGACTGTTGTTTTTATTTATTGATGTTAACGTTGTGGTAAAACCGTAGTTGCAGCCACATAGAAAATGTTTTTTACTAAATCAGAATTAAAACATACTAAGTAATTCCATATGTCTCTCTCTCTTTCACCTGTAGCAACGTTTGCTTTTCTTCTTGGCAGCAAAGTCTGCCTTCTGCTCTATATATTTTGCTGGCCCTGATCTATGATCAAAGCTGGTGAATTTTTTCCAAAGCATGACAGAAATGAGCTCATTGCCAGACGGACCACATGCCCACACTACTACTAGTGCTCTGCTGACTGCTGAGACCTGCCGCGTACCGTTTAAAGGCATTCGTAGGAGCGGTTTCATTGAAACCGTTTTCAGCTCTAATAACAGGGGAAGGCTGTAACTTCCTGTATGCAGAATGTCTATCAATCAATCGTAAAATGTGGCTCAGCATCTGTGGGCTGCCTTGTGGCATAAATATTGTGCTTCACATGCTGCAGTCATAGTACATAAACAGCTGGGCAATAAAACGTCCCCGCCTACTGGTTTCAAGGGAACAGAAAGTGAACAGAGGCAACATCAGAGAGAAGAGTGGATGCTACCTTACGTAAGCATTCACCTCCTCTCTCTCTCTCTCTCTCTCTCTCTCTCATCAATCTCTTCTGGTTGAATCCCAGAGCTTCCATACATTTCTGCTTCATCTGATTTTGAAATGATCTTTGCACCAGGTGGGAGCACACAGCCACTTAACAGGTTAACTTATTTACCGCTTATGAATGTGGATGCTGTCAGTCAAGAGAGATGCGGAGTGTATGTTTCTAATCATGTTTATTTATGCTTCCGAGTGCTTCCAGCAAAACACATTTTGGAACATGATTATTTTCTGCAGCATCGTATCGCCTTGCCAGATGGCCGCATGGATTCATGTGCTTGTGTGCAACCTCTAACTTGCACAGATTCTTCACATTCACTGCATGACTGTGTGACCGAGAGGCGGGAAGACGCTGAGGGAGCGTGATGGAATGACACAGCGCATGTAGCGAGGTGGATCTGCGCACGCACCTGAGAAGTGTAATGAGATCTGCGGAGAACTTCTCCAGAGAGGAACACTTAATGACAGTCTCTGCCCCCCAAGCTCCAGTGCATTTTCAGAGTGGGAACCAAAGATCTCTTCAACCAGAGTTTTGGCTGCAAAGGGGAAACTCATTACTTGAGTGCAGACACCAGAGACGGTATTAGACGAGACAGAAGACACAAGCTGTGTCTCAGTTCACGGGCTGGATTTACTGGTGGAGCCCACAAGAAACGTGTGTTATTAGGACTCAGAAACCAGGCTGAACCGAGTCGATGATTCACGGGAGGAAATGGTTCCTCATCAACTGATATTAGTCCCTAATGAACACCCACATAATGGAAATACCTGTGAAATAAGAGGCGGATGTGTGATTTTTTGTGTGAATATGTGGGGTATTTCCTGATAATCTTTGAACAGCTGACCAGGGAAAATACTGTACATTATGGAGTATTTAGATGTTGCCATTTACCACTGATGAACAGAGGTTTGGAATCAGCCTGTGTACACAGTCCCCATTGCATTAAACCTGGCAACCTCACTTCAGGATGCTGCACGCAGTCACTGCATCAAGTTGTTGTTCACAGAAAGAGGAACAGCTACAACAATAAGTCCTCTGAATTAGAACTTTCAGGGTTGGTCTGGGCTGTAACTGATGTCTGATGGTATTCACTGAAAAACCAAAACACAACGCTGTACAAACTACAAACGATAAAGAGCTAACATGCAGCCAATACGTAGCTAAACATGTGTGCACAGAGGGCGTGATGTATTCCACAGTGCTGCAGAAACAGGTTTATTCCATCGTCCTGGACATTGCCACTTCTGTGAGCCACACTAAACCCAGTTTCAACTAAAGCGACCTAACCTTTGTATACCGACTCCTGCCCACTGGGATTTCAGACAGCCAGCTGCTATTTGAAGCCTTCATTGCAATCACAACACAATCTGGCAGATCTCCTCCTTACAACGCCTATCCAGTCAGACTATTGTGGCCAGCTCTTCCCTCATGATTATCTCTCATCTGAACTGGCACCTCCTAGCAGCTAACTCCGAATGCTGTAACCTACCATTTCTTTAACTTTCCCAAAATGCTGCTGCTTTTTTTTTTAGATTTCTCTCCGTTGCAGCCAGCTGTCTATAGGTATTGAAGCTATTGCTTTAAGGGTGTGAGCGCAGCTGTATGTGGAGGTTCTGCAGGGCTGCTTGTCACAGGGGGGACACAACGGGGCTCGCAACCATCGAACATGTGAATTTCAATGTGGGCATTAAACAGTTTCCCCTTTTCTTTGGTTCACCATAAACAAACCCTACCAAACAAAGAAAATTAAATCCCTTCTTAGTGAAGAAGAGGGCTTCCAGTGCTGGCTATGGGGAGGGAATCGGTCTGCGGGTGCTGAGAAAGAGAATTAAAGATAGAAACACAGGGGCAGAATTGAAGACAAATTGCAATAAAACAGTGTGAAGGAGGTGCTGAGTGGGATGAGGAGGATTACTGGCTACAAGACACCAAGCCAAGTGGGGGAAGAGAACAAAAATAGAGTGAATGACTTAAGCCTGTTTCTTAACAGGTTGTACAGTATATGGGCGCCTGGCCAGCTGCACCCACTCCCCCAGGTTGACGGGCCTAATGAGATCTCTCCACAACAATGTGACTGATTACACCGCCGCTTACCCACAGATTGTCACGCCAGGGTTCACCTCTTCAGATCCAGTCTGCCTCCACCAGTCACTCCCACCTCCAGACTGACCGTTTCACCGTGAAGGGCAAAAAGGAAAACGGTCTGCAGGAGTCTTGGTAGGGAGCAAAGTGGTGCAAGTAGAAAAATCAGAAGTCTAATGTGAGACGAGAGATCCGGTAGAAGATTTCCAGCATAGAAAGTGACGTTGCAGAGGCCTACAAATAGCTGACAGTCAACACCAACAACAAACCGAACTGTTCTGAGGACACAGAGGATCATCAGAAGTGTGAGCGGATCTGTTCCCTAAGGAAGTAACGCCACGTTCTGACTTTCCGGTTTTTTAGTTCAAAAGAAAAGCTCCCACATTTATTCACTCAGCTGGAGACAATAGTTTATTATAGGTCAGTTTGGAAAGGTGCATTTAGTTGAGTCTAAACTAATACTTTTGACTTAATCAGTCAAATCAAGTCTTTTTCTTAATTAGAAAATTTTGAAAGTGTTAATATCTCACCATCGCGGCTCAGAGAGAGAACACAAAGCGAGAATTTCACACTGCACGCACAATACTTCACTTGCCAAATTGTGACTGCTGAAGTCTCATTATGTATTACCTTTGGCTTACACATTACTACACATAATGGATTATGGATTTTGTCTCGACGGGTATTTGTTTGAACAGTTACAAAAACTCTGGGTTATGACGCAGTGAAAAGCTCAATGCGGGCTGGTGCAAGGCGGTTTGAAGCCGAGATTCTAATTAACCGTCTACGAGACAAACAATTACAACTGACACGTGCACATCTTAATATAATGTAACTGCAGACACGGGGAAACAAATACAGCAGACAAACACTATCAGCTCTGCCCGACAGGAACCGTGTCACAGCGTGATTTTGATTGCTGCCATCTTCATCATAACCAAACTATGATTGCTGCAGTAGAAAGAGCTGTAGGTGCTCTTAAGCTATGATAAAAACACAGTTAATCTTCACGCGAGACCTAAAGAATTACTACGATTTGTGTGGCTTATGCATCAGGTGCTGGTGATACATAGAGAAGCTGTAAAAGTGATTACGGCTCCATAACAGCGAATGCAGACGTGGGAGGCTAAAGTGTGCATTTCACTAAATGAGTGAAACTAATCAGACATTTAAAACTGCAACTGTTAACAGCAAAGGGGTTTGGAAGGTCAGAGATGTTTTAACTCAGAGACTCATAAATAAAAAATATGCACAAAAATATTTAACTTTGCCATTAAGTTAGAAAATCACTGAGTCTGAACCTGGAGGTTGTAGCTCTGTCAATGTCAAATGCATGCAAAGTATGTTTCACACAGACACACACACAAATAGACACGCAAAGGTGGTAAATCCGTTTAGGAATATGTCCTCTACCAACAATCCTCAGTGCTGTAGCTTCTAGTAATGAGAACAGAATTGTTATTTCACATTCTTCCCCACATAGAATCAACCCTGCACGTCTGTGCATGCTATCTGCTCCTTTAGTACATGACTGATGTCCCAGGAAAATTAAAAGGGGCTTAGGAATGTTGGTAAGAAGAGTAAACTGGAACGTGCTGTGTAGAGCAAACAGGGGCGACTTCACAGGGCTGCCCAACTTCCGCTCGTCACATTCTCTGTGGCGTAAATATCAAACATGTGGAACACGTTCCAAACTTGAATGTGCACAACAAATCTGGTGGAAATTCAGGACCTTAAATTTTAATCCAATTTAAATTCCTGGTGCCGGTGTGTTAGACTGCAAAGTGCCCACTGCCCACATACTGCACCTCTGGGATTACGGACCCACCCACCCACAGCGCTGTGCATGCTGTCAGTATAATCCACTTAGCTCTCGTCCTCCTGCTTTGACCTGTCCATCTAGACCCCCCACGTGCCTCCTGGAGTCCCATTTCAGTGGGAACGTTAGACATGTTTCATCTGTTGAAGAATGACCTCATATCTTTCTCTCCGTGGAGAAGGAGTTGGCTTTTCTATATGGGTGGATCATACAACAACCTATTTTACCTTAAATTATCTCATTTTAAAATTGTTTACCTCTAATCCGCTGTCATTTTGTTTTCACCAGAAATATGCCAGTTGACTGGAAACGTGACTGTTGCTCCCCCCTTGGTATCACTCCTGTTACTTTCCGCACATTTGATGTCACTCCAGTTGAGGCCGTCTGCTAAATGTATAAAATGCAAAAGTGATACCGTGTACCTGCCAGATCTACATGACAGCCAGTGCACGGGGGAGCTGGCTCATCACTGCTCTCATATTCTAGCATCCTGCTGGAACCATGACTACAAGTGGGTGCGCTGACTTCAGTACATCGATGTCCTGGATAGTTCGTATCGTAGGAGGAAAAATATTAGGCATAAATGGAGAGAACTCCTCCATTCTCACAGAGACATTCAAACATTTTGGTAGATGTTGGTTGAGCATACAAAGGAAAGCAGCATGTGCACAGACTCACAACTGACGGCCCCATGCCTGCATCTTTGTACCTGACAATGAAGGAGCGCCGCGGTGCGAGGCCGGGGTCGTGGTCGAGCCCGCGCCGGGGCGAGAGATCAGCAGATATGGTGAGTCCCGAGCCTCGAAGGAGGAGGGTGATGTGGTTGGGAAGCAGCTCAGGGGTCTCCGAGGTGAAGGTGATGGAGAGAGGCTGCCCGTAGCTGTAGACTTGGTGACCCAGGAATTTTTCTAGCAGAGGGGGCAACGGTTGGAGAGGTGAGCGGAGTCAGCTTTATGATTCATCATTTTGAAGTCTGAGCCAACTCTCTGCCTTCAGTGGAGCAACCTGAACGCTGTCTGTACTGCTGTAGATGGATGAATTAGTATTTTTTGTGTGCCTTTAGAAACACTCTTTCTGTCTGTATGAGTATACAGTGAGTGAGGGCGGAGGGGTACAAGCTTTTGCCCACATGGAGCACCGCAATTATCCACCCTCTCATCTCTGGTTCATTACAGCGCATTAACAGGACTTCAAAGATTAGCCGCCACTACATATTCCTCCACTCTGCCACCATTGCCAACCCTGAAAAGAGGCTAAAGGAAAAAACACACGAATTGTACTTTCGATAAATAAAAACAGGCCGACTATTTCTCCTGTATATATGGAAATATTAAAAAAACACTGCATGCTACTGTAGGAATCACAACTTTGCTGCCATTCTTTCCCAGCTTCTGGTGAGCAAGTGGGCAAAACTGACAGGCTGGATGCTTGGTTGCCACCTTGTTTTTAAGTGCAATCATGTGTGAAGTACATACGAAGGTCTCCCGGGGGTTAGGAGGGCTGAGGACGTACCGCTACCACATATGGTAACTCCTACCAGCAACGCCACAAGCTGAGCGGAGGTTATTAGATGTTGGTCGTGATGTATCACTCAGTGATGTGTGTGTGTGTGTGTGTGAAGTAATTAGAAGAAATAACGTGAATGTTTTTTCAATTAAAATGTAAGTGCTGTTTGAATTGGATTAAAATTAGATTTCTTACATACATTTATTGCGTTTATGGTCCAATAAATACATTTAGTTTCACCAATCCCTTCATTATATTGTGTCATTAATATTCATATATCTTTCCAGTTATTCTTTCAGCAGCAGTGGGAGTATTTATATTAATTTTATGTTTATTTTTTATAGTAAGGGGTTACTACTGTGTGCTGTGTGCTGTGCTAACATTCTCATGGTTCAGCCGGAGACCTGGTTGATCCGTGTTTCTGTCAACGCTGGATCTGCTTCCCCCTCTGCTCGGTAACTCCCTGTCTTTGTCTCTTTGTGTCTATTCTGGACGTCGGACCTGGAATTGATCTATTATTAAACTGTAGATTTGGTTTCTGGCAACATTTTGTGGAAGAGGACTTCTGTTAAAAGAGACTTCAGATCTTTTAAAGAGGATTTCTGTCTATGAATTTCTGTAGAGAATTTTTTTCTATGGTGTCGGAAGAGGAGGGATTTGATGACTGGGGTTTTGTGTTGGAAATTTCCTGAGCGATTTTCTGTTTTCGACTCTGGCCTGAGCTTTTGTTACTGAATGCTTGTTCTAATTAGCGGCCTGGTAGCTCAATGGGTTAAGTGTCAGACTGGAATGTAGGAGGTCGCAGGTTCAAATCCCGTCTGACTCCTAGTCAATCTCCTACCAGGTGTGTCCCAGAGCCAGACACCCAGCGCTAGCTCCCTGTAAGTCGCTTTGGATAAAAGCGTCTGTAAAGTAAAGTAAAGTAAATATTACACATTAGTTTTGTTTATTTTTTACCAGTTAGAGTTAGGGTAAGCATAAGGGCAAATCAGGCAACCAGTGGTTCATCTTCAGAAAATCCATGTAAGTCTCTACAGCATTTAAATAACATACTTATTTACATAACATGTTAAATGATATAAGTGGTTTGTGCCTATTAACATAGTTAAAGTACCAAAGTATTATTTGTCACGATCCCGCCCCGATCAACCTGCCTTCCTGTAGTGTTTGTGTTTTGTTTTGGGTTTTTCGGTCTTCGTCAGTCACTTTCCCACTCTCAGGCACTGTTTCCCTGTCACGCCCCCGCTCTGTCACTCACTTGGTACATCCCGGTTCGCTCTCACACACCCACTGGTTCACGC
>JAUMHF010000004.1:3727649-3824830 GCA_032359275.1 Microctenopoma steveboyesi | reverse complement strand
TCCCTGAGCCAGACACACAGCGCTAGCTCCTTGTAAGTCGCTTTGGATAAAAGCATCTGCCAAGCAAAGTAAAGTAAAGTAATTCAGCAACATTTTCCATTTTTGTGCGAGACTACAGACTCAGAAATATTTCTTTCAACTAACTGTGAGATCAGTATTTGATAAAAATGGGATACAGGCAGCAAAGCGGAATTGCCTCAGTTATTACATTACTTATCAATAGCACTTCATGTTCTCATGCCAAAAAAGCATCATTCATGTCTATGTGACTTCACTTAATCAATAGGAAATGGATAATTGCAGCCAATCAGAATCAAGGGGAGAAGCTGAACAAACCACCAATCAACCACAGTGTAGAAAAACACCCCGTAATGAAATGTGCTGTCACACATCTCAATCTAGTTTCAGAATCAATACATATTGATCAATTTAAAGAAAAGTCAGTCTGGCAAGAAAAGCCTAAATTAAATCCATCACTAATTAAACAGGGAAGCCTTTCACATCCATCCGGTGAAAAAACAACCAACGTGTAAAAGTGAAATGACCGATCGATGAGGCGACACACATCTGTGTCTGACAAACAACCGCTCATTAAATTTACACGCAAACATAAAGAAGACAAACAGTGACACGTCGTGACAGTTATTGACAAAGCTGATATGTTTTAAAGGTGTTTTTATGGTACATTGGAGACAGAGTCTGAGGGTAAAATTTATAATAATAATACTATTATTTGTGAGCTCACTATGTGTATGATTTGTTCAGTTGTATTTTTATTAATCTTGTGAAATTGTATCTTATTTTATTTTGACTAAGTCAGTCTCTGAGCATAAAGTACCTCATTGTTTTGTGAAACATCATCCATGCACTCTCGTCTATGAGAGGCAGTACATTTTCCACTGTGTCTCTCAGACACACGATTCAAGCTGTACTCCACAGAGCAACCTCTTCTGGCAGACAATGATTGGTGCATTAGGTTTATAAATAAAGACAGTCTCAACAGAGCCACTATTTTTGGGCAACAGAAACGAGGCAATTACCTAAATTTGGGGAATGATGCCCTGGAAAGTGACTAAAGTAAGAAACCCACATTCACAGCAAATAAAGGTCAACAGATATTACTTTTGAAATGATAAACAGGAAACGTGTACTGTCGATTCCTTGCATAACGGTGGGTAATGAGCCCAGTAAACTACTAGTTGCTCCTATGAAGTGTTCCCCCAATGGTTGTGATCGGTTATGTTGCACATTCTCCAGTAAGAAGGTTTATTGTTTGATTCATCTTTGGTTTAGACCTCCTGGTCAGACAAACAAGCTTTTTTAGAGTTTCAATTTACGGACTGAAATTTGAAAAGAATTGTTACCAGACTATCTGATACTATAAATGAGTTTGTTTTGCTGTATATCCATAATGTTTTATGGGTCAGCTCTCGAAACTCGGCCAGGAACGCGTAAACCTACCATCGCAGGTGATAGTTGCCAGTGTAACTTTAGGGAAGAGGTGGAGGAGCTCATAATCAATTGGAGTTAGACTTGTGCCAGCTGCATTTCAATTCCAGCACTGCAGCCTCATGCAAACGCACACAGGCTAAAACCCACAGAGGCTCCAACATGGACCACGAGCTTGACGGACAGACACCAACATCTAGCTTCAATATTGTCCAATACCAAACTGTAATGCCTGTAGATGCATTACACGTAAAGAGGACAGAGGGAAATTCCATTTATATGCACGCAAGTACACAATTAAGGTAATACTCATTAGTATTAACACACTTAATAGTCCTGTGACGTCAACGCTTGAGATGAGTGTCAGGGAACAACAAGTTGAGTGGGGAGCAAAAGGACGTACCTGTGCAGAGATCAACTCAGAGGACTGTCCTCAGCTCTGATGGTTCCGAACCAACCCACATAAACGATGTTTAAAATGACTGGAACGAATGGAAGTGAAGGAGTCATACTGTCCTTTCATTAGAGAATGTTAAGACCAAAAATAATACCGCATTCGAATTCAAGAAGCCTTATAGCAACACGTGTGGGCGTGTTGCTATAAGTACACGTGAAAATATCCAGGAGGTCCAACTTGACTCGCATGTAAGGCTTACGAAGTAAGAGTGTATAACTGTGGAACGTTATATCACAACCGTCATTTTAGTTTTCCCACACTTTCCTTGACTATGGAATAAACGGGGTTAAGGTAAATTTTCTAATAACCACATTCAGACAGCAGTTGATCAGTGGTTGGAGCCTCATATTGTGCATAATCCACGGAGTGTTGGACAAAGATCAGTGGAACGCATACAGGAGAAAACACGCTGGGAAGCTGGAGAGAGAGGAAAGGAGTGAGATCCGGAATGTAGAGGGACGGGAAACACTGCACTACGCAAAGGGAACAGGAGATGATGGGACTTTCTAGAACAAAGCGAAACGTCAGGGTGGGTAAAGCTGGTTCTTCCATGCTGCCACCGGGTAACGCACAAGTGATGTCACTGGAACGGTCTGGATGTGAAGAATCCTAAACTGTCGCTGGCGCCAACCTGGTCTGTTGTCATACTCATAAAATGTCTGGACATTTAGGTGACTTTCTTTTAACCCCTGTATTACGTTTGTATACAACCATGTTCTCATTTCTCATCTCTTCTCTTCTCGCCCAGGAATCAAGGCCAGCACGCTGCTTTACATGCAGATCTGTGTGCAGGTAGCACTTTAAGCTGTAAGTGCGGCTTGAATCAGAGTGACAGGAAGCCCGGAGGTGCTCCCACGAATTGTTCTCTCCCCCTTTCACTCGTCTGCTGAACTCAGAGTGCAGCCATACTCGGCTCTCTTGTCTTCCAGCAGAGTTATTTCATTAACATTCTGTCTGTTTTCTCTTCCTTCCTCCTTCTTTTCAGTCTTTCTGCCGCTTCAGGCTGAGCAGGTCGGCCTGTGTTACAGATACGAACAGGATCAACGCGGCGAGCCTCTCAACAGATGGCTGCGAGGACTTTCCCCTTCAGCGTAAAATGCTACTCAGCCAAGAAAGCCACAGTTGCTGTCCAGCAGACTCGAGTGGTGACCGCGGCTGTTGGAGGCAAGTCAAAGCAACTATTTAGGGAGGTACTTCGTGTTTGCCTATGATAGTTCCTGGCAGCTGCGTTCAAGTGTTCAGTCTGTCGAGTCACCACAGGGACTTGAACTCTGCCTGTGTCTACTGTCAAGCAGATGTCCGGGATCAGGAGGAGAACAAGTGGATTTTCAGGAAGCTTCAGAGACAGAGTCTCACCAAGACGATACACACATTAACCTTCACATAATATTTAGCAGAGAGGATAGGATCGTCTACATATTTTACAATGCAGTGGAAAGTAAAAAAGAGGTTCTCCCGTCTTCCTGGTCGGCCACAGCGCCATGCCGGCCTGATAGTCTTTGGGAATTCAGTACATTCAAATGAAATTCTTTTTCTTTCCTGCTATCTATAACTCTCCCTGTCTCGCTCAACGCCTTGTCAAACACTACTGGGAGAGAATCTGTGACGTCTTGTCCTCATCCGAGCATCGGCTGATATTTCTGGAGCTATGCAAATCGCAAACCCTCCTCTCTTTTGCTTTACCAATTCAATAAAAAAAAGCCATCCTGATTGAATCCTCGTCTTCCATGTGACAGCTGAAGCCCTTGACAAACTATTGCGACAAATATATTTATGGGAATCACAGAAATTGCATTTTGTGTGATGTCTGACGTGGAGTTGTCACTCAGAATTATCTCCTACTTTGTCGGAGAACACAGTGGAGGATTTTCAGCAAATTAAAAGTAAAAAGAGCAGAGACACTGGCAACGTGAGAGCGAATTCCACAGCTCCATCCATAGCTGGTGCCGCTCCACTCTAATCTTTAAAGTAACTGTACACAAGCTACACCACGGAAAAGGCAGGAGAAAATGAGATCATTAATAGGGATGGCAAGGCAATAGATTTGTGCATTTACTGTGTGGAAAAACAACATAAACAAGCACTGCGCGAAGCAGATAAGCAGGCTGCCATAATGCTGCTCTTGGCCAGCGAGGCCAATAATCTCTGTGTTGTGGCCTACAGAGACGTCACGACAGACCCTGTGAAAGAAGAAAGTAACTTTTAAAAATACTCTAACCGGACTGTTTGTACAGTTAGAATTAAACACACACACACACACACACTTACATTACACACACAGCACATCACCAGCACACAAATCTGCACATCCATGACTTATCGAGGCGTCCGTAATGACATTCTACAAATGATGCTTGACCACCGGGCTCTGCCACGTCCTCCCTCAGCTGTGAGCGTCTCAGCTTTCTAAAAAAAGACGCCTCCAAATGGAGTTGTTCTCTGTGATCCTCCATGATGCAGAATTAATGGGATTGCTCCTGTTTTGCTTCTGGCTGCACACTACGTGGTGGCCAGAGGAGCTGTGAGTCGATGCCTAGAACAGACTTAGTGGAGACGAGAAGAAACGGAGCCAATTTTCACTTTGTTCCCGCTCCAGCATGGACAAGACATCCAATTCCATCAGGCCTTTGCTGCTGGGGCGGCTGATATAAATGGGCCCTAAGTAAGTCCTGTAGCTGGGCCAGCTTATTCCCTCATCTCCTAATGGCTCTGATAAGGGATTGGTGGAAAAATGGTGTCAGAATAACAGCTGTATTACTTGCCTTTAAAGATATTGATTTATCCTGCTAAGAAAACAACACAAATAAGTCGTGGGTATTACTGGGTCTCCACTAATACTAATATTGTTTACATTTTTGCTACAACAATAAAAACTGATGAAATTTATTACATCAACAAAACAAAAACTTCTGGGGAATGTAATCCACCCATGTTACCCAACCTCAATCAGTACGAATGTTATCCGTGTGTTTTCCTTGGTGACTCACCGGGTGCTTTGTAGAAGCCGGTGTCTTCCTCGCTAAGAGGCAGCAGGTAGACCTCCCCCTCCTTCCACTGCAGGTGGTCCTGCTGTCCGCCGGAGAATTCTCCCAACCAGTCATCCTGACCTGAAGGTAAACAAAGACATTTTAATATAGGAATCATAGATATAAGTTAAGTTTTAAAAGTTTATTTAGCAAGCTAATTATCTGTTATTTTTTTATTAGTTTGTTGGTGTGATTGCTGAACTTGATCATACCTGAATAGTTCTTTTGTTCAATATCAAACACCACTGTTTTGCCTGAGGTTGCGTTTTTTCTCATAATGCATGCATATTCTCAAATTGATGACTTTTTCTTCTCTCCCATCCACTGTCTTTAGGACATTTTAGGCTTAAAATCCTAAAAACTGGGTCACTGTAACTGTGAATGAACTAACGAGAAGAGGAGGATCTATTGCTTGTATGTGCTCTTAAGCATTGATTTCGTGCACTTTATACATCTGGGATTAGCCTGAGAAAATACCTTCAGTGAAGTCAGAAATGATGTTGACAGCTGTGTGGCGACCAGACGAGGAGCAAGCCAGCGAGTGGCCAAAGCAGAAACATGGTTGGCAGCCTGCTGGGTTTACTTGTTGGAGGTTGAAAAAACCTGGCTTGCATCTGTAGGTACACACACCCATGCATAAAACGTTGTAACATGCAGATGCTGCACACTATTGCTGCCATTTACCACACCCTAGTGATCTTCCTGCTAATCTCTGTACGTCGTGTTCAGTGCAGCAGCCAGGGATGCTACTTGCTGCACACTGCAGTGATGAGGAAAAGGGACAAAATGGAACTGAGCTGCAAAACCCCGAGGTCTCACCTACAGACAATGGCTGGCATATGGGTGGGACAGAAACACCGCTAAAGATCAGCCACTGCGTGAGTCGCATTACACAGGAGACGGGCCTGCTCAGTGAACCGTGAAATCAGCAAAAAAAAAAAAAGAGAGAGAGTCAACAAACTGGGAGCACAGAATTATTCAATAGTGTGAGACCTGGGGCTGTGTGTATTGCTAATGTCGCAGTGAGTTTATCTTAGTTTGATCCTGCATCCCAGGGGAACAAAGTAGAAACAGACAGTGGGAGGCACAGACGTGGCTACAGGCATATTTTAACAGTCGTGTTCTCTGTCCGAGGAGTGAAAATCACCGTTAGCCTCAAAGCAGAGAGCAATATTTAGTAAGTTCTTCCTGAATCTTCATTCTCTCTATAATGTTCCACCAATAGAATGAGCTGACAGGCGTCTACGGTGACCAACTCCCTTTAGATTCCATATTTAATTGTAATTTTCTATCACTAATACATCTGACAATGATACAGCATCGTCACATCATGCTCACGTTGTGGACATAAACTGTGCTTGTAATGGTAACGGCTTCATCTGCCTTAGTAACCGCAGGCCGTGTGCACACATGAGAGACACGACCACGTTGGTAACGCACCTGTCGCAGCTTTGTCCCTCCACATTTGGCTTACAGCGACAGCGTCCGTCTACAGGAGAGCAGTCGTCCGCGCTCCCGCCGGGGTCGCACTCACACGGCCTACGGATAGAGGTGACGTGAGGGGGAAAGGTTTAAATCCAATGCAGCGAATGGGCATGTGCATCTTAAAGACAAGGACAAGTTCATGTGATAACGTTACAGATCTACGCAAAGATTTCCTCCCAGTTTTCCCTCACCCTGATCACAGCTGCTCGGCAAGTCTGGACCCAGCAGGGGTGTCTTGCTCAAGGACACTTAAACAAGACAGATATTTGTGTTGGGGTTTGAACTCGGGTCTCTCTAATAAATATTCAACCCAGTCAATACTCCACTGATGCAAAAAAGCATTCTTTCAACAGATTCGCCACGCGATTCAACAAAGCTCATTTCAAGGCCGTGTAGACAGCCTTGATCATAGAAAGTAAGAATTTGGGTCAGAAGCGACTTAAATTCCGTGAAAGTCGTTTTGATCAACTTTATTGATTGATTACCTCTGTTTGAAACTGTACCACAGAATCTGGCTTTTAATGAGGTGCTATTACAAATAATTCAATTATCCCAAGGCAATCCGCCTCTACTCGTTTCCGCTCCAGTGGTCTGAGTAATTCACACCTCCACTCAACAGCCTGACTTTGCTACATGAATGAGATAAAGCTGTGTGCATGCACGCTGGCATGTGCTTCTCTGATTCCAGTGTACACGTTGGATTCAGACACGTGTTATTACTGCAGACTTCATAAGTTATTGTTCTCTGCCATATTTAAATTCCCTAAATGAGTTGACTCGTGAAGAGGGTTCAGTATAATTCTATGATTTCATCATAGCGAATTACATGAAGTCCTTTTTATTCATTATTAGAAGTCACGAGAATATATGTAAAAACCTTTGATCCAAGCTTTTTTCCTTATTCGTTCACATCCTTCCACTATCTGTTGTCACAGCATACATAGTTCAGCAGTGGTAGAACTAATATTAATACCAAACAGTCATTGATATGCTATTCAGCACCACGATAACTTAACATTCCCTTAGCAGGTAGACGGGGTCAGGGAGAGCTAGGATGGACTTCTTATGAATATCAATTCAAACATACTTTTCACATGCGCACACATTATAGTTTACATTCAGACGCAGGGTTATATGCACACACACACTTTGTCACAGTGCTCTCAGCTCAGAGAAAGTTTCATCATCATCGAGATGCATGCAGCGGGCTGGTCTACTGTTAAGATGCAACAAAGGATTTAAAAAAAAAAAAAAAAAACACCCAGACTGTGACTGTCTCATGAATGAAAGCAACTCCGCTCTCACAAAATCAATTTAACCTGTTGAGCTCGTTCACAATATTAAAAGTACAAATACAGAAAAAAATCAGGGTGCCACCTCAATTAATGTAGAACAACTGTAATCATCCATCAATCTGACAATTTCCCGAACATGAATTAGTTTCTCTCAGTACGATGCAGTTTACATGCTGAGTCATGCTACTGGAAGAAGCTAGTTCTGCTAGTTTCCCGTTGGAATTACCTGAAACCAAACGCACTGACATTTTTGAGTCCAGCGAGGTTAGATCTAGTTGCCATGGCAATAAGAATAGGGATGACATAATCTTGGCTATAAGCAACCTTTAAACACCAGATCTTTCTCTCTTGTTGACATGGTGAAAGCTGAAGTTGTGTTTATTTGTGAAGATATTGTGGAAGAGGAAACATGGACAGATGGACAAATACTGGGATTATCAAAGACTTTATTATTTTTATTATTATTCATTTCTCTTGCCCTGCTGCAACTTAATTGCATAAAAAAGTGCATAAAAAATAAGTAAATGTTGACATTTGGATAAAATCTGGATTACACTGAAATATTGAATTATGTGAAGTTAATGGAAAATGACAGTGCTCTGGGTTAGCCTGGTTGTTAGCGGTTTAAAACTGTACCTGGTACTCACTGATAAGAAGGTCACTAATTCACAGCGGTGTCACAAGGAGATATTCAAATCCTCTTGTCTACACTTGCTTTGTAGTGAGATAAAATTAGGTTTCGGGCAATTAGATGGTAAATTCAAAACAGACGAAGAATTATTAAACACTTCTGACTTTTTTTTCCAATAAATGTTTATAACCATATTACCTACTTTGTTCATTCTTCATTGCAGTCTTGTGTGTCAGTGACTGTGCACGTTGCTCACCTGCAGCCACCCGGCCCCAGCGAGTGAAAGCCAGCCCGGCATGTGTCACACTTCTCCCCTGTCACGCCAACTCGACACGCACACCTTCCTTCTACATCACACTGCAGACTCACCGAGCCTGGGAGGGACAGCAGATGGATGGTGCGGGAGGAAAAAGACCAGAATGCAAAAAGTAGACGGACAGAAGGAGGAATGAACACTAATATCAAGAAAACAACTTTCCATGGTTATGAGCAAATTACATACAATAAATCAATACATCATTAATAATTTGTCACAAAGGGGATAAACTGGTATTGAACTGCTGTTCAAAAACCCGAGAAGTGAGCCGGGAAAAGTAGGCTCTAACCTCGTAACCACACTGTACCTGCCATTCTGTAGCTTTAGTTAATGGAGAGAAAAGACCAGCTGAGAGAAAAAGGAAGCCTATAACCTTTGATCGATATGATGGAAACCACCAGCTCTGTGCAACCAGCTTCTGCTGTTCAGGAAACATAAAGCGAGGAGGACCGATGCATTTGTTCATTTCTCCCCGTGGTTCTCTGTTTACCCTCATGATGGTTTAATCAGGAGCTCAGACACCGAATGTCCCGTCACCAGAAAGTGGACTGTGTTTAATGAGCTCTGAGTATCTTCATTGATAACTTTCAGCAGGGATGAGGAAAGTCGTGGATTCCTTTATTGGTCGTTTGGGAAACTGAGGCAAGGATAAATCTGATGAGTTGTGTGCGACATGAGACGGCGAGGTTTTGCACTTGAGTAGTTTATAGATTAGAGTAAATATTAATGCAGTGTTATTAATTATTTAAAAACATTTGGCCATAAAATAGTGACAATTAAACCTTTGAGTCATTTTTGCCTGAAGCTAAACCTTGCTTATGGTGCTTTATTGCGCCAACACACCCATCCAATTGAACCATAATTCAATTTGTTCATATCAGAGAAAACAAAAAGTGGTGAGTAATAATATTGGCAGGGATTATGATTAAGGTTCTTAAGTTATTAGCAGAACAATTAAGGATTTACCATAGATATTACAGTTGCAGGGTAGGCAGGGCTCTCCTGAAGATCTCCTGTAGTGATTCTCTCTGCAGCGCTCGCAGTGGGGCCCATCCGTGTTGTCTCTGCAGCTCACGCAGCGCCCCCCACTGCCAGTGCTCCGATACTGCTCCATCTCAAACACGCACTCGTCTGATCTCCCGCTGCAGTTACACTCTGTAAGTGAGCAAAAGAGAGACAGCGAAAGAGCGAGAGGTCAAGCGAGGCGAGACACAAAGAACGAAAACGAGGAGTCATAGGGGAGGAAGCAGGCACAGGAGGTAGAAAGAGAGGCCACCCAAAATAAAAGCGGAGAAGCGGGGGGGAGGGCATATATGTGAGAGATTATGTGTTATGGGATTGGATCATAATTTAGAGGTTCTTTACTAATCTCATTTCACACAGGCCTAATGAGGAGCCAGTTGGCTGTCAGGGGGCACTTAGATAACAGTAATTCATGTTTATACAAGAGCAAATTACTCAGCTGATAACACGCCATCGCAGCTCTCACACCCCTCACATCAAATCCCTCCTTAGTTTACCACTTACCCTGAGGGGGGATTTAGGTGAAAGTGCCCATTTTAATATGAATCAAACTCTCTGTTGTGTTGGCAATGACTATATGATCATTTCTTCTTGTTAATCAGGAGTCTCAGCAGCATTCAACTTATTTAAAGGATTAAAAATATGGCCAACAGTTGGTTTGAAATACAACAATAAACCTTGTAGGGGTTCAATATGTCATTTGGCTTAAAGTTGCAACTATAATTAACCTAAACCTATATCCATCAACAATAGAATAAGAGTTATTAAGTGATTGATGGTTACCTGAGCAACACCTCGACATATCATCACGTCATACATGTTTGATCAACTTATTAACTACAAGCACTGGCAATAAATGGCAATCACTACAAAGGAGCTTAGAGAAACTTCTCTTTGCAATATTAATTCAGGCTCTGCGATGGATAAGCGGAAGGTAATGAATGGATGGATGTTAATTCAAAACAAACTGGAGGGTTTGGAGCATTAACAGCCTGTAAGATCATGACACAGCATCTTTACCTAAATTTAAATCTGATGTTCTAAAACGAAAACAATGAGTGAGTGCAGAGCTGAAGAGAACTGCAGAGATTAGTGCTTATTCACGTTGTTGATGTCAAAACATTGATTATTGCAGTTTTAATTTGAAACTGAAAGTACTGGAATCACGAACGCGAAGACACTGCAGAAACAGAAGTCTGTATACTGTAGTAGGAGCTTTTCCAATACAGCATGCCTTGCTTGATAAATGCTGAGCCACTTGTTATCACATATGCAATCTCTCGGCCCACGGGGCAACGGAATCTGACATTAACTGACACTCCGTCTAGAAGGTCGCTGCAGCGTGACTCGGTTCTGATTGGCACTGTTGTGCATCCAGAGCTCAAACACGACCAGTCAGCTCCACATGTCAGCTCCCATCCGCTTCATTGTGCTAGCTAGTGGTGCGGGCACTGCTGGTCAGGCTAGCTGATAGCCAGGTGGCTGTACGACCGCCTGAGCCTGAGCCTCTGATGCAGACGCCAACGTTGTCTTATAAATATGATGTAATCCATTATGTATACTGTTATGGTTGAATAATCTATAGGTGTTCTATCAGAAAGTATCTCAAAATAATGTTTAAATCATGAAACTTTAGGACTTTTAAAGGGTTTAAAAGCTGCTTCATGCATGAAGTGTCTGTTTCATTATTTTTCCTTATTCTGCAGTAAGCTGCAGGGCAAAATGAACACCTGGCTTCTCATCCCTCTCAGCAAGTTCAAAAATATATTTGCTAATGTTTTAATAACTTTCTGCTTCTATTTTATTATCCTTTCCTTCATTTTTATTTAGTTGGTCGATTTCTTAAGCGCCACTGAAAAACAGGTATGAGAGTGCGATTATGTTTGGCTCGGTTCCAAGTGTGTTTTTTATACCTACACCTATTTTTAAATATTGTACATTAACAGCCTTTGATATCGATGCCACGTTGGCTGCGTCTTACCTTACGTCTTAAAAGAAAGATATAAAGCCATCAAACACATTAGGATAAGCACGTTAAACTGCTGCAGTGTGTTTTCTATCTAGGTAAGAGTGTGAAATAGTTCAAAAGGTGGTGCATGTGGGTTGAAGCATAGATACACAGTTTATCAGGAGGGAAAGTGAGACAGACCAAATCACTTAAAGCTGTTCTTCAACTGCTTCAACACAAAGACCTGTGTCTGGCCAGCGTGACTACATTTATGGATCTGCCCGCCCACAAACTCCACTTCCACAGAAGTTCCTCAGTCCTGTCCCTGGGACCACACAGGCTGTGCATCCCTGCCACTGTGGAGGTGGATCTAACTGCCCAATACCTCTTTCCTGTGATTGATGAAGATACTGCTCCAAATACTATGCATCGTAGATTATTACCTTAGAGCAGAAGCTGCAGAATTACAATAGAATCATCATTTATAACATTAAACTATATTTCAGTGGCGACTTGGAGCCTTCACAGACAGATTCTATGCTTTTTATAAAATGCTGTGCGGGCATGAAATGGCATTAGAAAAAAAAGTTTATTGCTTTACACAGTGTCTGGTTTAGAGAGATTAGTCTTAATAAAGTAATTTCTCGGAGCGAGGAGATGGTTATGGCGAGAACTTGTGACATCAGTCTGGTATGAACATTCACAAGTGCATTATACTGTGTCATATGAGGGTTGTTTGGCGAGTCAAGAAACCAAAGACCCTGAACTACTGTTTATTAGAGATTCGGTATAATTTACCTCTAACTGAATGTCTCCTCTACAGAAAAAAGAAAACACTGTGCAGGGAAGGGGTGCCCCAGTGCGTTCAGTGAATATGAGCTGGCTGCACTAACCTTTCTTGAAAGCTGGTCCTGCACTTCAGAATCCTGCTGAGGGCTTCCAAGGACTCTCACATTTGCATATCATGCCCACACAGGCATGGACGCTGCCCTCATATTGTTTCTTGGGGCTTTGTCTTATAATGATTAGCCTGGACACACAGTGAAATCCATGTTCTTTGTCTACAGCGCTTATAATAGGACACAGCCCTTTAAAGCCTTGACTAAAATCTTGCTGCAGTATGGCAAAGCAGTGGAAAATTATTAGACTCAAAGCTAAAGTGAATCATATTATTCAAGGGATATGTTTGCAGTTTTTCAAGTGCGTCTTAAACAGACAATAGATTGTGTAACTTAAGGGACGAGGCCATTTGTCTTTCCTTTCATACATTTTGAGAGGTCGGAATAAATGGGTTAAACGGGCACTATTCTTACAGAGCATTTACAAACATGTTATTCTGTTAAAAGCACCGTATGCTACAGGAGAAGCAAGTTTGGAGAATGGAGGGATGGATGTGTGGACGGACGAATGAGCACGTGCAATTTTTTGATATCAAAGAATATAAGACAAGAACTCGTTACTACTGAACATTTCACAGCCTTTGAGTTTCCTTACTCATATCATAGATCGTTTAAAGGTTGAGTGGAAGGGGAAAACCCTAATGTACTCTTTTTCTGAGACCTATCAAGCTACACTACCTCTTCTTGATTTATCTATTCAGACATTAAGACATTTAACCAACTTTGCATCAGACTAAAGGAGGTCGCCACTGCATCTCACCTGTGTGAGAGATGATGTGAGGCACCAACTTATTTTCTTATGCCTATGAACAGTTTCTTAATGCTGTTGCAGAACCCACTGCAGAGAGGGCCCACGATTTCCTACAGGCACTAGAATTTCTCATTTTTATATCTATAATTATTATATATCTAATTTGCTGGATGAATGAGATGTCGGTCCAGCCAAAAGAGTAGAACAGCAGTAGCTATGAGCAATCATGCTGCATATATATTTGTATGACCTTTTGCAGACAAATCAGCCTTCTCTCTATTAGGGAAAGCCAGATGTCCATCAAAACTGTTTACCACATCAGAAGACTCATATGTGTATGGTTTGCTGAGTTTGTATGTTAAAATTTAAGTCATACTGAATCTTCAACATGCTTGAATGTGAAGTTACTTTCACAAACCTGCTTCCTGGGGTTATTTATTTAGTGTAGTGCTTTAAGGACTTCTCATGAATTGTCTTCATCGTGAGCATAGTAGTAAAGGAGACGAGCCACTGTCATTTACCATTGATCAAACTGGTGGAGAGATACTATATGGAACATTTTAATTCAATCATAATCATGTGATAGCCAATCAATAACATGGTTACACATTTTCCTTATGAATTCTTAATTTCTAATGAATTGATTTGATATATTAATTCTTGTTTAGCAGGTCATTACTTCAAGTAAATATTTATTCACAGCCACTTATTATAAATTAATCAGGGAGTTTACAGTAAACCATATGTGAACCTAATGATAAAAACACTGTTTTAAAGCCCAGCATACGATTCATTTTTCTAGTATATGACTTAAACCATGTTAAAGTTATAATTTTCTGTCTAAATGTTTTTGTAAAATTTCCAAATTTACATCAGAAATTTGAAAAAATTCAAATGACGATTTGCTGCTTTTTCTACCAAAAGTATAATAAATGTTGAAAAGAAAAATCACCTTCAGCACAGTAGGTACAGTGCACTGTCCTTTTTGGTGCTTTATCTGCTTAGGTGCAGAGCATTTACCACGTACACTCTCACCACACGCATGTTAAATGTAATAAAATCCAGTGCAACAGCTGTTCAGCAGAATTCCACGTTAATAAGGACGTCACTTAACGATTTACATCGAAACTGTCACGAAGAAGAAAATTCTGCTGTATACAGTATTATTATTCGCTTCTACTATAAACTTATTATTGGTGTCATAGTGAGTGGTAGAGCGCATCTATCCATCTATGCATCCTAAGTGCTTCTAATGTTTTCAGTCTATTCAAATAAATGGGTGTACCTAACAAAGCGGCCAGTCTATCATTAACTACACTAAATAAGTTAGGCACTGAACCCCCACGGTGAACTTTCCATCTCGACTTCTTGTGGCTCACAGGTAGCCGGGTTTACACTAAATTGCCCCTCAACACGCGGAGTGCAGTTTTAATGCAGATCATGTGGACTCAACCATGTAACAGCTGAGGTGGAAAGGACTCGGCAGCAAACGAAGTGGGATGATGTTGACAGGTGCCAATTAGCATTTCCGGAAGAAAACAGAGGATTTCTGATTCATATCATTGCTCAAGATGGAAATAATAAGTGGTAAAGGATGATCAGTATTGCAGACAATGTGCATACTTCACAGGGTACAGTTTGGATGTTAAATTCATGAGGAAGTCGTGTCAAATTTTATCATTTCAATTTCAAACTAAAACGTGTACAGGTTGAAGAAACGAAAAAAGAGTAAACACTACTTTGCACTACACTGACAACTACTTTCAATATACTCCACATCTCTTTGTACACGAATGGATTTCTGAGAAACATCATAATTGCAGAACATGCGGTGGGTGGGAATCTGACAGAGCTAAGAAAGAGATAAACATGAAGAGTTGTTTATATGTCAAACTTCACAAATCACTAAAATTATTGGGAGGAAAATATTCAGTTCCCCGAGACAGAGTGGTAGTCCACTGTGCAGAAATGTTAGCAAGCCTGTCAGTGCAATAAAGTGGTGAATGATCTGCCACCAAACCTTCTGCAGTCATTTTATAATCTTGTGCAGCTGATAGATGACATGAAATGCTGTATTGACTGTTTCCTACGCGTGAGGTTTCGCTTAATAAAAGGTTCTGCGATAAGGTAACACATCATGCATGTCAAGCAGCTGGTAGATTTGGCAACTGGGGTTCAGTGATAAATCATCCATCAATCAACCTAACGAATGTGAGGAAAACAAAGAACTACAAAAGAAGTCTGAGCACTGAAACAGGAGGCTTAGATGATAAATATCTCACATCAGATATCTCCACAATAATAAAGTCTACCATTGCTATTCAAGAAAATGATCATCCTCCTAGTAGCCTTCAACATAAAATCAGTGGATTTAAAGGATTTAAAGCGTCTGTCTACTGGAACAGCCTTGGGCTAAGCTCATGACAACATCAAACTAACAACAAAATGCATAAATGATTTCAGTCTCAGGGAGAGAGAGAGAATCATGACGACGGTGTCATCCTATTGCACCTCAGACGCTCACACATACACACGTAAATTGCTAAGTCTTGCACAACCCTTTGCATATTTTTACATACCTATTTAAAGACCACAAAGGAAAAAAACAGTTTCCATCAAGATAACATTGAGATAGATAGAAACTTAAAATGATAAGTAAATAACTAATAAAATACACAATCACGGAATAATTAAACAACCATGTTAAAATCTCTATTTCCTCCATTACCAGCTGCTTTTTCTGTTTCCACAAAACAACGATAAAACACCTGTTTTACCGGCACAGTCTCTGCTACGCGTTAATATTAGCTGTTTTTTAATGCTCTCATGTGTTGTTAGAAGATCAGAGATGTTTCTCTTTATTTGGAAGACAGAAGCACATCTTGTTTCGTCTTTGATTGAACCATTGCGTATCTTGAATGCAGGTAGGAACACCATGTTAATCAGAATAATACGGAGACAAACGTCACCACTGGAATTACTTTAACACGTTAAATGTACGTTTCTTTTTGGCTGCTACTCAGACATTTTGATTAATGTAGATTGACAAATGTACGTACTTTTAAAAACCTCACTGTCAGATTGGATGCGTGCAGGATAAACAGTGAAAGAGTTTAAGAAGGAAAAGACACTAGTGCAAAAATAAGACGCTTGTTAACTGTGTGTGATTTAGCGTAATTTTGATAAAGTTTAGGTTTTATCTTAATTATTATTTGATAGTCAGCTTTCATGGTTTTCTAAGCCTCAAAAGGTCACGAATCAGTTCCAATTTATCTTCCAACAGATCATTTACTAAGATACTGCTTGAAAGACACACTTGACATTTTTGCCAGATTTGTTGAAATTGTCAGCCTCCGTCAGTAGTGGTAGCAGTTACACTGAATAGCCAACATAATTGCACCGCCCACATATAGACTCACTGCACATTTCAAAATGTCTCTTTTGTGCCACAATGATTAGAGTTGATGGTACAAAGTGTTTGTGCGTGACCTACGGCCTCTTATTACATATCTACAATATCTCTGTCAGGTGCTTTCGCTGTGTTGTCAACTGTTGTTGAGTAAAAAGTGTACATGTATCAAATGTTTTTTTATTTTCAGTTCAGTAACAATCAGTGATCAGACAAAACAGTTAGGATTAGGCCAGTTGTTCTAACATCTGTGTTCACTGATTTATAAAACATCTTCATGCCTACTTTAAACCAAGCCCTAGTTTTATTTTAGTTCATATTTCACCACCACACATTCATCGCATTCACCTGCAAATCAAACTGTGTCCTCTGCTAAAATGTTTTGCTCGACACAGAGAGAATATTACGATGAAATTTAAAAGGTTGACGGGACAAACACAGCTAAACGAATGCTGTGCCAGACAGAAACATGTATTTACACCCAACAATCATTTTTATTCTTCCACATCTTGTATCCCTTTTGATTCGAGTTGGGTGCCGTACTCTATTTTTGACGCCAGCTGCTTGGAGCCAAGAGTAAGAGTAATTAAAAACAAGCTTGCTGCTTAATAGAATTCAGGAAAAAAAACAAAACAATTGCTTTTCATCATTCACTCAATTAGAATTCATCCTCGACACAGTATTCAGCAAAAGCGCGGTGTGATGAGCCAAACTCGATAGCGCTCATACTAAACACAGACACTCTAAAGAGGGGATGCCTGCAAACATTTGTGCATACGAGAAGGTTTAAATATTTACACATCTGCTTGGGAGCTACAATTACCATAGCTAGGAGCATATTTATGGGCAAAGCAGGCATTTTAAACCATTAGGTAGTGTAATGAAGTCATAAAGTATTTTAAGTCAGTGTTTGTTTTTGCTCAGAAAGCGAAAACTCAAATGTTGTGGCAGAAGAAAACGGTAAATTCTGTGCGAAGCTGGGTTCAGCATAATAAAATACCAATACACTAATATCTCAGCAAAATGAGAATCAAAGTTCGACTGCTATAAACACTTCAATCCTGTTTCTCAAAATGCCCAGGATGATGGATTTTTTTGGAAACACCGACAGAGTTTGTCACTTAAATCCAGCACTGCCCTGTGGATTTTGTAGAAGGTTGCACTCGGTAGGTTTGTGACAGAGGTCCATAGCCCAGCTACTCACTCAGACATTCGTTGGCAGAATCCCCAGTGGCCCTGGCCCAGGGTCTGTCCTGGTAAAAGGGGTGACATCTCTGGCAGTCGGCTCCCGCTGTGTGATGTTGGCAGGAACAGACCAGGCCACCATGTTCCCCTTCAACACACTCACTGGCGTGACCGTTACACTTACATCTGAGGGGGACATAGACAGATAGTTATGTAAAGGCTGCAAGTACAACTTCTCCTACACTCTCTTGGTTTTCCCTCGCTGACTCAACTGCACATGTACTAGTTATGCACAGAGTGAATGGATTTGAAGGCTGAGTTGGGGGGAAGTGAGAGGGTATTTCCACCGTACGGAGTTGTCACTTCCTATTACCTTTCACGTGTTTAAACACAGACGGAGATGAGGTATTCCTCTTCATTGCCTGTGCACTCTCAATCTGTGCAGCCAGTGCTAAAATGTTCACCCCAACCCAGACAATAAGAAACAGTAACACCGAGTATGAGGATTAAATCTGATCACAGCAGCACTTTCACGTATCATTTTCATTTCAAATTTATCATCCCCAAATTACTGCATGTGTGTCATTTTCAAAGCGAATTACTCCCCTCAATACTTGTTAGATAAACAAGACTTTCATAAGAGAATCGTATCTGCTAATTTCCTTTCCCTCTGAATGTGGAAAGTCTATAATTTCCCACGAAGCAGACTGGCAGATACGCCTTCCTGTGCGTTAACCATTTCCTAGCAGTGTTTCTGGTCGTGCCGAGGGGCTATAATAGGGGAAAGGGACTTGTCGCTGAGTGGCATGCTCTGTCATATTTAGCCAGCTGTCCTGCATCCAGACAAACGCCCGCCTGAGGCTCAGACCCAGTTATTTTTGTTGTTATTGAGACGACAACAATCCAGAAGCTCCAAATCCACATATCGGATCTCTCTGCTGGAGTAGACGGGAGCTGCTTAGTGATAATTCTAACTAAGTATGGTGGGGTGGGAGTAACTGTACAGGACACATGTGTGCAATTCAGAATAAAAGGATTCCTGGTTAAAGTGATTTTTTAGATAAAGTGTGTAGATTGTTCCTACTAAAATTCTAGCACATAGCCCACCTTGCATTTCTGCTAATAAGTTGTGGTAAATTACTTGTAGTCTTTCATAGCAACAGTGACTAAAATCTGGCCACGTTGCTGAGGTGTAGCACTGAGGTGTAAAGGCATGTTGAAAGCGCTGGTACAAGGCCAACATGCTGTCATGTGGGTCTCTCCCTCAGGTGTTGTGACATTGCTGGATAATTTGTGATGCCGCCCCGGTGATCCTGAGTGTTTATGACAGGTGTCAGATCAAGTTTATATTCTTTCTGAAAGCTTCATCTCAACCACTTAATCGTCCACTTCTCTGTGCAGCGCCGCCTGGTCCAAGGCGCGTGTTCTCTCTCATTACTGTACGTAATAA
This sequence comes from Microctenopoma steveboyesi, assembly GCA_032359275.1. Taxonomy (NCBI): domain Eukaryota; kingdom Metazoa; phylum Chordata; class Actinopteri; order Anabantiformes; family Anabantidae; genus Microctenopoma; species Microctenopoma steveboyesi. The sequence continues at coordinate 3,805,506 of JAUMHF010000004.1, read as the reverse complement.
ACACACAGTTGAAGGAAGATGAAGAATTACTTTATGCTTTTTTTATGGTTTATTTTCGTCTCATTGGACCACGACAGGCTGCTGTTTATCAGTTAGTGTAGGTTATATAGTGTTGATTGCTTGTGTTGTTTTATATGTTCATAATACCATAAAACACCTGTTCCAAAAATAGAAAAAAACTATTAATCCCAGAGGGAAATTGTTTAAAAGTAATAACATCTAAAATCTGTGATTTGTTGCTTGAACAATCACCTATATCAGTTTGGAAAGACTGAGATGTTGGTGGATTCACACCTAATGGTGATACCCTGACGTGTAACTTGCAACAACATCAACACAATATTTTACTATATCAAAATTATTTTGAATTTTTTTTTATCTCATTACTGTTTCATTACCTTTGTCTTTCCTGTTTATGACAAATACAATAAATGTACATCCATAAATTATCTTTGATGCTTGTCTTACATTTTGGAAGCGTGCTCAAGCCAATCCTTCCTTCAGGTCATTTAACATGAATGACATAAATATACCACAATGTATGTACAATGCTGCCTGAACAAAGATATGGCGCAATATATTAGTCATGATCTTTGGGCCTTCATCATGTTTGGGACGGAATCATTTAAGAAGAAACACCAAAAAAGCACCGCAGAGATCCTGAGCTTTCAGTTCAGCCAGAGTTCCAGGTAACAAAGCTCGAGGTTAAACTGTAAAGTGAATCTTTTTCAACATTGCACAAAGAGTGTTAGCTATACTAAGTGACATTATTCCGGAGGGCACGTTTCCAGGTGTCTCTTACCTGCCACCCACAGAGAAATCAGAAATGGCATAGAAGTATGAGCGCAACACTTTAGCATCCTTGAAGAACTCATCTCCGAAGGTGTTAAGCCTGTCCAAGGAGATGAGCAGGTCAGTGGCTGTCACCCATTCCTGGAAAAAAAAGTGGGGCAGAAGAAAGAACCAACAGGGTAAGAGAAATGTTAGATGATACTTTTTGATATCGCTCACTTTTGATAAGTGAAAATGAAAGAGACCCAGGGTGGGGTAGGGTGTAGGCTGGAGGAAGCAGACAGGAAGTGAGGAGGAAAAGAACAGAAACTGAGCTTTCGTTAAGAGACACAAAGGTGGAAAGAATTGGTAAGACGGCGAAAGTTGACAAAGCAGCAAAAAGAAAAAGTTGGAACGTTGAGCTGGTGGATCATTGAAAAAAGAACCAGGGCGATGGTGTAACGGTGGGGGAGAGATCCGCTGTAATGGGAAAATAACAGGAATGATGCAACAGTGGAGGCTCCTGACAAGTCCCTCAGGGGGGACAACTGTTGCCATGATGGCTAAGGTGACCCATTCAACGGGTAAATGAACAGCAAGCAAACTAGTCACGCTGCATTGAGCAGCTGAGCACGGTTTTTTGTGATCCCCACACATATCAACGCAGTCAATGAACATACCAGAGATCATTAGCAGCGGGATGCCTTTTATTGGTTCTCCCTCAAAGACGTGTCCAGATGTAAAAGCAACAACACTGTAACATACATCTGCAGCAAATCCAGACCAAAGAGTAGTGACAGTGACATCGAAGCAGATAGGACACAAGGAAGCAAACAATGAACTGCTGGGTTACAATAGGTGCAGTCACTGTTTACAGTGTATAGAATAGAACTGAACTCCATCTGAAATCATTTGTGACACGATTCAAATCTAGCCCTTTAATAATTCCTTCTAAACTAAAGTAAAGATCTCTCACGGGATGCTTGGGTGATGAAAACCTCCAGGATTGTACCCGTCATAATAAATATGTGCATATTATATATATATATATATATATATATATATATATAAGGTTTACGTTTTGTAATACAATTTGTTTTGGAAAAGCTTTCTGTGAAATAGCTAAGAGCATCTTAACATTGCTGGCTGGGACTGACTTTGTAGAAAGGGAAATTACAATTTTCAAAAATGCAAATCACTCAAGTAGTTTCCTGCTTTTGAATGTCTAAACCTGTTACTTTAGGAGTATGCGTCATGCAGAGATGTCACAGCGCGGTTCTATATCGAGGTATGAGCCATATTATTTAATCTTACCTTGTGGACTGCACAGTGCCTGTGAACCTCCGGAGGGCACATTTGATGAAGACAATGTCAGTGTCCTTTTGCAGCTGCTGGTACATCGTATCAACATGACGAATGGTTTGAGGAAAAGCTGAAAGTCATCACCCTGCAGCATCCTCAGGAAGCCAGATGACACTCTCATTGCGGCGTGCCATCAAAAAAAGCTCAGGTCGTGTGAGGTCGTTCCTCGTAGACGGTGTTTACTTCTCTGAAGTTTCATCTTGTAGGGGATTTTCTTGGCAGCCTTCTCGCTAATCTGGCCAATAGCGTTTGGGTCACCAGGAAAAAAAAAACTTTCACTGCTGAAATGTGAGAAGTGGCTTGTTGCATATTTGCCTGAATGCGTGTAATGGGCATTTTTACCTGCCCACTTTCCCCTCATCAAGTGTATGCTTGCACGATGAGTTTACCATCACCATCCACTGTGCAGCCTCTCCAAATCTTCTAATCTCTCACAGCTAACCTGAACATTAACACAATCAATAAAAGAATCGAGAATGTGGTGGCTCTGGCACTTGCTCATCTCATCACCGTGACAGCACACAACTAGCTGTGGTTTTCATCCAGCTTCATGGAAATGTTGACCCACCCGAAAGCTGTAAGGGAATGGCAAAGGCCCATATGCATCTTTTTATGTTTCTACCTTCTCTAAAGGATGATGCATGTCAGTGACACTTGTAGTTATAAAACAAAGCATTAGCTACTTTGCCTCTTTTGTTTTCTACTTAAAAAAGTTCTGCATCATACCAAACCCTTGATTATATATTTTGCTCTTCCTTCCTTTTGTAGATAATTGTTTTCTGTTTAAATTTGGTCTGGCTGGTTCTTATTGTTTATTTGCCAATTAAAAATGTAAACTGTGATGACCAAATTATATTTCTTCTAAGGTCTAATCAAGTCACTCTGAGCTGAGTTAATGTAGCCACGATGACCGTGAATCCCGGTAGCCAAACCAAAATATGTCTAAACAAACCTGTTAGTGCAGTGTCTAAAGTTTATGAAAAAAAAAATGATTGGACCATATTCAGAGTCAGGATTACCTGCTTGTAACATGATCATAAATAAATTATAAAAAAACCCTTTTTGGTTGTGGTCGGATCACTCTCAGGAACAACCTGAAGAATAAAGAGGAGTCATGGAGATAAGAGTCAAAATTAAAAAAACATAAAAAGGGAAAATACTGCAGCACAACTTCTGTGTAATGGATGGCACTTGGCAAAGCTCTTATTTCCGATATGATTTAAACTCCCGTTTGAGGCCACTGCAAAAGGTAAAGCCTTGATGGAGCAGGACTAAGAAAGGAAAGTGGAGAGGGACAAGCAAAAAAGCAAACAGGAAGTGCACCAGGGGGTGGAAGATAAAAGAGAGGCGAGGTAAAAGGAGAACAAATGACATGTGAAACCTGTTATCCGTGAACAGAACCTACTTTAACACAAATAGCTGGAGAGAAACTTTCTGTTTCTTGGTGAGTCTGGGACTCTGTGGCAGTCCTGAAAAAGCCTGTAATTCTGTATGTTTTGAAGCTTCTCTCTAGAGGCGTCTTTGAAGCGTAGAGATGGGAAAGAAGGAGATCGGATGGGCTTCAGACTCAAAGAGTCTGATGAGTTCATCCATTCATGTTTTTCACAAATGCGGCGGTTAGGCTTCATTCACACAGAATTTTACTACATGTGGAAAAAAACAACTTCTCATTCATGTAAACAGAGAAGCACATTTGAAGCACTTGGGACCATCACCACAGCATAGCGTTCAGAAAAGGTACCTGAAAGGAGCTAGCATTAGTGGGTCAGACGGGGATTTGAATCTGCGACCTTCTGCATCCCAGTCTGATGCTTAACCCACTGAGCTACCAGGCCTGAGGGAGCAATATTGTCCAGCAAAGCTTCTGTTGCCACATTTCTTTAGGTTGCTATCGTCATGACCAAAGGTGTCTCTCTAGTACATTAGACAAGGAACCCAAAGCAACCCCTCCCCCGTCTGTCTGAGTGGCACCTTTTTCCTCCAACACCATTAGGCTGGGGTGCGGTTGTGAATAAAATAGCATCTATAGTGTTTGGAGAGTTCAAAGTTTAAAGACGCGCCTACTGCATAAAGGCAAATGACAGGAAAAATGAATATTAACATTATACCTGCTTAAGATGAACACGCGTCCATTTTCATTGTGAGCATGTTAGCACTTAGCTGTGCCTAAATCCAGCCTCACAGACTCTAGCTGTGACTTATACTCATGCTGTAGCACTGATAGAGATTGATTTGTCTCCTTCCAGGCAGGTACCTTGGTTGAGGCAGACGATCTATCACAGTGTACAAACAGTCCTGTTCATGTTTTTGTAAAAGTTACTGCTGTTGATGTGGGAATGCAGTCAGAACCACAGAACTCATTTAAGAATGCCGCTATTATGCAATGCTTGCTCATTGTTGTTGTTTTTTTTCATTACCAAGCAATAAGGAAACAAGAACTGTTGTGAGAAAGAGTCAGAAGAAAAGAAACACGAATAAAAAGGTCACAGTTTGTAGCCGACTGCAAAGGAAAAAAATCTTTAAACCAGTCTGTGCCGTTAACTCGACTGCAGTGACAATGGCATCGTTCATGGATTACACATTTCAAGCATGTTTCAATGCAGATTTTTGTACTGTAGGAAAAGAAATAACTTTCCTGGCAGCAATGAAGTTAGTCTAGAAACCTACAGTTGTCCTCTTTGCTCAGTGAGAAATATTACTAAATTGTTATGTAGCGAAAAATACTTAACAAAACATTTAGAACTAAGATATCTCCTATAATTAGGAGCTTTCTTGTTCTGTCATCCTCCTGTTTCAAAGGAGAGGGTTTCAGGATTCAGGCCACCTGTGTGGTCCGTCCCTGCGGTCATAGGAGACGTACTGCTGAGGTATCAGGAGGTCGTAACCCCCTTTTTGGAACATCTGGTGTGTATATGCTCCACATGTGTTCCAAATTGGTTTAACTCCTACATGGATAGAGTCAGTACGACTAATGAAATTGAGCGCCACTAGGAGGTTAGCTTTGTACAGGGTGCAATCATTGACACTGTATGAATATGTGATAATTAAAAGGTCTTTTCAAGGAGAGAAGGTTTGTCTGTACTGTAATTATAACGCGTCTCATTTGTATTATTCCTAAATAAATGCCCTCTGACTTTACTTTGTACTTTCTCTTTATTCTCCCTCTAACGGTCAAACCCATGCACCCTCCATCTTAGCAGAACGCACTTCAGGATTGCCGTATTGTTTTTTGCATTTCCAGTCCACTGAGGGCTGTAGAACAGCTTTTCTCTTGTAAGCATCACTACAATAGAGTGCAGTTGGCTGGCGCGCTATTGTTCCAGCCATTCCTTATCTCTTTGCCCCTGCTTGACATGACCCTGCTGGCTAATGGGGTTTGGATGACAATGAATGACCCCCATGCACTGCAGTTGCCAGTGAAAACAGACGTTCATTTTTCATTTTTTTCTAACACTGTTTGGACATAAAAGGATTTTCACACATGGTGTATGAGAGGCTGTGAAGTTTAAGAAGAAGAAACGATGGGGCAGGTAAAGAAAATGCACCAATTCAATGTTATATTTAATGTTTGAATACATCTTTTCAGGAAGTGTGGTGCATATTTATTTTGAATGCTGTTTGCGCCAGTTTACAGTCAAGTGGTAATTGGTTGCAGTTTGTTTTAGGTAATCAATGTTTAAGTCGGTTAAGGTCAGTGCCATCAGTGCGTTCCATATGGCAAGGTAGACGTGACTGACCTTTACAGTGTGGCAGAGTAACCAATTAACAGCGTGTTGAAATTTCTCTGCAAAGTTTGTCAGAACAGCAGGATTTATTTCTGTGGAACATTGTCAGTGTCAGAAAAGGATAGGAGCATAAGTAAAATACAGCGAGATGAATTTTATGGTCTAGGTTTGGATTTATTAAGGAACATATACAAGTGTGCAGTGGTGAAATTTGATTAGTCACCAAATCTCAACTGGTCATGACCTGCCCTTTCGTTAAACGATTAAATAAATGATCAGCACAAATGGATTGTTATTATTACTATGCTAAAACGCATCAGCTCCATGCCTCTACTAATGAGGGATACTATACTGCATTGCCTTTGTTTCCACAACACGGCTCTTGTGCTTTAGAAGGCACATGATGATCAAATGTTTCAATGCACCCTTAGCATTTTAAAGTCCGTGCACATCCCAAAAGCAAACGCTCTCCTCCATTTATCATACAGTACAAGACTATTATCATATGGAAGAGTTATTAGTTATGCTTGGTGGTACGGTGCTAATTGTGTAAGGAAAAGGAGACATAGTTCCAAATATCACTTACTGCACTGAAAGGCAGCAGTTTCTTAGGGTTAATTAGCAGTCAGCCCATTACTTATTATTAGTGCAAACCACAGCAAAAGCTTAATTAACTTTGATTCTCATTCCCTTGGAATGTGGGCTCACAATGGTACAATGATGCTGACTTAGGGGTTGGCTGCGGCGTCGAGAGTGGCAGCTAGCCAGTCCCCTTTTCTTAGGACAATACTGTTGTAATGATCCAACGAGCAGGTTCAGAAATAGACGCATCAGGCTTTGGTGAAATCAAACACTGTTTTAGAGGACATCTTTGCTTAGGGGCTTCTAACCTTTACCCTCAATTTACACTCTTTCATCTGTCTCCTGCTGCCCGTCTCTTCCTCTCCTTCCTCTACATGTCTATTGCTTTCCTTTCTCCGATCTCCCGTCTCTGTTTCAGTTTCCCTGAACTCTGAAGCCTCTGGCTGCAGGCGGTGTCAGGAAGGAGAGCAGCGTCCCTCATTCCAAAGTTAATAACTTTTTAATTTAATTGCTTAAGTTCACTGTGCCCTCAATATGTATTTTTCCCCTTTTACTTATTGTCATTCAGTGCTGGAGCTTCAATTTGCCACACAGCTTTCAAGAGAGAGAGAGCGACATAGAGAGGGCGAGAGAGAGAGTGAGAGGATGGACTGGTGGCAGGGGAGACACACAAACCCCTTTAATGGATGAATGAACAAATTAAATTTGAATTCATACAGCAGCTTTCATCTTCTGTGTGATTATTGAAAAAAAGAAAGCTTTACAAACTTGACAACAGAACCCCCTTTGAAGTAAGCCATTACTTCGGAGGAAACTAAGCGCCGAGTTGCAAGGTGAGTGTTGTTTATTGCAAACGAGTATCATTTGGCAATGAACAGAACTCCCATGTAACAGGAAATAACATTTATGCAGCTGATCTGTACAGTACATGAGAGAGAAATTCCTATGCGTTCGTGTCTTTTTTCTTCCTTTACCTCACAAAAATGACAAGGAGATAAATGTACTTTAAAAGCAGCAAATGAAATGTGTGAAGTCTTTATATTGAAACGACGCACTCCCTTAGCTGAGGCACAAGCGGCAAATGTGTAAAGGGATTAAAATGCTAATAAAACAGACAAGATGCAATTCCTGGTTTAAGCCTCATGAAATATGCATAGCTCTGTATGAAGCATATGCAGAGGAAATGGCACAGTGACATGCCACAGAGAGGAACAGGTATCACTTTCTGCTCTGCTGACAACCTCTGTGTAAGTGGGTTTTAACCCCCGACACAAAGGCCTAATCTTTATCTCCCTCTAAGAAAAGTGGTTTGAGATATTCTGTCTTTTCTAGAGATATGATTCATCCTGTATAGCTACGCTCATGCATTTCTATGGGCATGTAACGAAGAATAAGAACAACAAGCTACGGCCTCATCTCCGTCTGTGGTATATGATTTTACTGCATTAGCTGGTTCAACGCTCATGTCTATAGAAATGCAATGTAATGCAAGGCTGCTACAAACTATTTAGAAAAAAACGGAGCAGTAAGTGCTCGGGGCATTTACTCTGATTACATCAACCTTATAAAAAAGACATTATGCCTAAGCAATGGCATTCGCAGAGTCAGACACCGAGGCGTTTTTTATAGATGTGTTTTCACAGAAATCAATCAGTGATTACATTCGCGACACAGAATTAGTTTCTGCCTCTTTTCCACTTTAGCAAGAGCTATACGGGATTTTCACTCCGAGGAATAAAGAAGTTAAATCCAAAGTGATCAAACCGCAGGGTTTGAAAGTGCTTTAGCTCCTTTACCTGAACTCGACATGGGAAAAGGTCAACTCATACCAGCACCAACGAGCGGGGACGGAGGCGACAGGCGCTAAAAGGTGCTAAAGTGTGACACTTAGTGTATCTCCCCCTGCGTTTGTTACCATGATGCGTGTACTCTGGGAGTTCTTCAAATACCACATTCCTGGTCGAAACACTTGACACAAAAGCAGTTTAAGAAATTCCATTTCCTAACGTCTCACACTGCAAAAATCTCCTTCAGTCCTGAAACAGCGCTACCTGACTTTGTCTACAAAGAAACAAGGAATTTTTGTCTTTCATGTGGAAATCTGGATCCAGTTTACTTGATCAATAATCAAACTGTCTGTTTGATGTCTGGTAACATTTTGGATGTGTGTAAAGGCAGCATTTAACACACATAGCTGGCATGTTCTTCCCTCTCTGTTCCTCTTTCACCCCCACTTTTCATCTCCATCTTATATTCAATATTAGTGTTGGTGTGGGAATTAGATTTTCATCCCATTCTCTTTGTATCGGGCTGCATATTTTCTTCTTGTTCTCGAGTATTTGTAGCTCAAGTGGAACCCGTATGTCACTATTAAAGAGTACGTCCTCTTTATTTTGATGATTCACTGTGTGGAAAATCATTCTCTTTCGCTGACTCCCCGCTTTGTTTTTGCATCAAAGAGGATGGCTGATGTGTTTTTGTCTCCGCTCACTATGCCCATCTGTGCCATCACCCTTAAAATAGAGGGGGGATGAGAGATTTAAAGAAAGAAATGGTGCAATTGATCCACCTTTTATTCTAATGGGAGAACAGATCACACTCAATTACAGGCCCTCTCATGGTGATGTTTAAGAGGAAAGAGATGAGGAGAAGCGGAGTGGAAGAGAGGGGGCATTTGGCAGGTCTGTTGAGAGATTTGTCACCCAATCTATGTATTCTGGGCTCATATTGATCTCCCATAGGTTTATAATCAGCGGGTCGATATCGTCCACAGCACACTGAAAAACAGCCCGCAACGCCATTAGCAGTCAGGCTTTAGAGTAAATAAGGGCCGACACGCACCCACACAAAGGCCCCGTGTCTCTGCATGGCCCCACATTTCAAAACAAAGCATGACAAAGTTCCGTAGGTTAATGAGACTTACACTTCGTATTTGAGGGCAGGACTGAATACATTAAGCTCGCGCTGAAGGATACATGCATGCAGGGCATTTTTAAAGCTTTTCATTGATTTATTTGTTCAGCTGGTCACAGTGGTCAAAAGCCAGAATGATCAGAGAGATGCTGCCTGAGGAACAGATGCCACAATCAAAAGCACCTGTTGCTGTTCCTCATGCGATATGAAACCAGTGATGCTGCTACGTTTAGTTTTAGGAGCAGCTGAGGATGATGAAATATTCCTGAAACATCCCAGCCGTTTGGTGGCGCTGGAAGAAAAGTCAGCTGATCAATAAAATCGAACGTATACAGTGCATCAGGATGAAACCTCATGATGTCAGTCGGTGAATAGTAGAGTCTGTGGAGCCGATTCGTATTTCACACATGCACTGGAGCCCTGACCTTATCTAGCTGTGCTGTATGTGAGAGCAGAAACGTCTGAAGCAGTTGGCCCAGATGATAAACACACTTCACCCTGCCAGCTTTACTTTCTGTGTCGAGTTGTGCCTCCTGCAAGACTCCTCTTATTTCTAGTATGTGGAAACACGTCTTACACACTAAAAATACCCTCTTTATCGTGTGTGAGAGGGCAACTCCGAGCCTCAAACTCCACACGCTGTCTGGAGTTTATTTAGGAAAAGAGTTTAGGTATCATCCACCAGGAACCATGAATGTGTGTGTGCCACGTTTTCTAGCATGATATGGACCAGTTGTTGATAGTTCAGTCCGGCCCGATACAGTGGGAAAACTGACAGAGCGACGGTCTGTCGGTCTGGTTTTTTTTTTACATAATTTCAAGTTTCAAGCAAGGCGTAATAACACCTTACGAGCCAGAGTAAAAATACACTGTTACTTCACAAGGTGATTTAAGCACATAATGAGACTGTAGTCCAGATGCTCCGGACCAAAAAACGTCTCTCTGGGTTTCTCACCTTTCCAGGATATAGATGTACGGGGATCCATTCATTATGCTGAGGGCACACGGGGAGGTGCCACTTCCACCGAGTTACGTGAGGGTAAGCAATAAAATACTGCAGCTTCAGTTAAGCTCGGCGCTTCTGGACAACTAGTATAGAGTTATGACTCGTGACTGAAACTAAGCCATTAGAGATTAAGACATGCAGCACCTCAAACCTCACAATGCCCTTTCTTTCCTTCGCACTATTGCGGACTCTCAGACTACCTGTTTCTTGCAATTAATGCTACATATAAGCCTTAGTCCCTTAATCCCTAATGCCACACAATCCTTCCACAGAAAGAAGAAAACCTAGACTCTTAATGTCCCTGTCTGCCACATAGACGGAGAGGATGAAGGAGCAACAGTGTGAAGTGATTAATCAGAAAAGAGCCTTTTTGTAAGCACTTAAAACTGCACTAAACTACACAAATAATATACAAATAAAATGTAGAGCTACCAGAGTCAGAGGTATAACAAAGGTGTACAGGAAACAGGAAGAAAATGAATGGGTGAAGAGGGTTGTAGTTGATGGTTGTGTGTAACACAGACATTTTTGAGGAAGTAGTTATTGCTAAGCCACAGAAATACCTGTTTCCATTCACTCTCCTTTTTGTGATGCACCTGCAGTACAGATGGAGACGCTCCATGTGCAATATTCTCCATCATGGTGGTGTCACTAGAATCCTTGTATTTACTGTATAAATAATCACAATTAGCCAATGTACTCCATACGTTGAGAGTTTAGTTTACCATCTTACATATATAAGACAGCTATGTGCTATATGTGCTATTCATTGTCAAACTAAATGAAATAAACATTATATAAATGCGCCAGTAAAAAAAGACATTTCTCTGCTTGGAGTCTGATTTTGACACCTTTTCACTAAACACTGTAACCAGAGATCTAAAACACAACTCAATTCACGGCAGAGATATAAAACATCAAGCAAGAGCTGGAAAGAAATACTGGGACTAGGGTTTCCATTAAACAGATTTCTAATAGTCTTATATAGTAAAAAGCAAATTCACAAGCAGGCTGAGCCTCACATATTCTCCAAAATTTCTTCATTCTTACTTTATTAAGTTTGCATGGTGGGAGCAGGTTACAGCTATGTGGGGTTACACTACATATCCTCCACATAGACACCCTTACTCTTCTTATTTAATGATGTGGAGGAGGACAGCTTCCCTTACAGAGGCGGCAGTCGTGCATTGCCAGTCCTTTTTGCACACTACATTTTCAGAGAATCATATGTTATCATTAGCATTGTCTTGAGGAGCATTTTGCTTACGGCTGGAGGAGGGCCTGACTGTGGCGCTGCGACGTAAATCTCTAATAATAAGTGTATAATATAGAGGGAGCATTAATGTCCAGTACAGTAGGAGAGTTTGTTGTTGTAGAGACAGAGAATAAAAATAGAAACCATAAGGGACAGCATGAAGACGCTAGACGAGTTAGAGGCTTATGTGTTCTCCACATGTTGTGAATCAGATCATAAGGGGGAAGTGCTTTCATTTTTCTCTTTGTCATTTATATTTGCTGCTTCTTTAATCGTGAAATATTGTTTCTGCTGCATTTCCGTGATGACTCTACAGCAACAGCACGCTTCCCTCCCGATGAGGTGGCAGTGTTGTGAGTCAACGTGCTGGTGTTTTTAGTGAGCTGCATTAATCAGTTTGCCACTAAAGAACGTGAGTGTGATTCACACGAAGCCGAGTGCGAACGGCACGAAGGCTTTGTTCACTCGATGCGCATCCCCACACTCCGATTAGCTGCCAGAGCTTCCTCGTCCTACCGCTGTAACACCATTCACTTCATGTGCGTTGGGTGTGGGAGGCGTTCAGGGACTACACAGCGTGCAGGGAATGGTCTGTGTCCATCACAATAACCACAAACACCTAAACTGTACTGCGATCCAGCTCCTGTGCATTTAGAACTTACACAACACTGCCAACCATGTCTATTAGAAACTATATTCATGCTACTAATTTGCAAACACAAACTCTTTTTGAGAGAAACCGTACTGCCACATGAATGACATGTCTGGAAATGTTTTAAACAAACGTATCAGCCGAGTTGCAGGTTGATATAAAACAGACCAGAACTTTGAATTGTTCTTTGACAATGCACCTCATTTCCTTATCCCACAGTATCTGCTCTTGGAATATTTTTGGCACTACAAGTACACAAATTCGGGTTCAGGAAAGATTTTTTTTTTTATTATTTTAATGTGACAACAAGACAGGATGCCTTTCCTTCATTAATATTTATCCAAAAGCAACGAGACTTTAGTAACTCTGCTGTAAACAATACTTGATTTCCTACAATGGCAGCTAAAACCAGTAGTATGTAAAAGTGACAGTGAGGATCCTCACTAATTAATGATGACAGGAGTGTCTAATAGTTTTTTCATTTAAACAGCAATGATACATACTATACATGTACACATGCACGCTCACAGTCCTGTCAGAGGAAGTGGCTGCATTAAGTACTTTATTTGCTTATTTTTAGCCACACTCTGCTGTGCCCACCCCTTGACTTCACCTCAAGAGGCTGCCATTAATTCAGCGCAGCCCTCTCAAGGCTTCATTAATGTTAATCAACATTTCCTTCAGCTGCTTTGATAAAGGCTTGTAGGCCTGCATGTGTATGTGTGCAGCTGTGATATGTTAATGTAGCATGTAGTGACCATGTAGCAGGGTGCGGGAACGGCGGCGTGTTGGTTGGCGAAGGGGAGCATCACGTTCTCCTATAAACGTATGTTTACATAGCACTGGTACAGACCCATCTATGAAATGAGAGTTGTGTCTGTGCACAGAGGAGAATAATACACCCTGTTTAAATGGAAAGATAAATCTTTGCAAAGTCAGCGCGAGCAGAATCCAACATCCATTACGGATTGTCATCTCGCCTTTGAGATTAATGCATTTAAAAGAAACAAACTACACGCAATAAAATCAAGAAAACGTCTAATCTACTCAATACATTTGTCTCTTTAACAAACATTTATTTCTTTACGTTTTTTTGGGTATTGTGATCTTGTTTTTCTAGTTGTGGTCTTGTTCTGCAAAATCCCTTCAAGACAATCACTTCCGATGAAAGGGAAGCCAGAAACAGAAATATCAAAACAATGCATGTACATATATGTATCTTACCTGTAAAACAACACTTTGATCAAAGTTGTATGCACCGGGACGCCCCTCCAGGGTGGAGAAAGCCACGTTTCCTCCAGTGAGGGGGGAGATGTCGCTGAACTCATCGGTACATAAAGCTGTCCTCTCATCATCTCCGGGGCGAATGTAACCCTTAGAATCTTTTCTATAGGTCTTTTTACAAGAGGCGCTGTAATACTGGTAAGGCACCCAGGGCCCGTCCTCCTCGGTGCGCTTGTAGATGGCAAAGCTCTCTGGCCGACTGGTGTAGAATTTCAACCGTATATAAGTTATCTCGAAGGCCTTCCCTGTGGAAAATAGGTGTTATTAGCTTGGAATAAAACTGTTGAAAGAATTATTGCAAGATCCATTGTAGTTAACACGGTTAAGTCAGGACTCGTAATGTAAGAGACAAATACATTAGGGTTTGGGTTGAAAGCGCAGGAGCAGAAAAAAATTATATAATTGGATTATATACGAAAAAAGAAAAACAATGGAGATGATCTTAATTTCCTGGGCTTCTATGCGGGCTGAATGAATGTCATTCCTGCAGGAGTAAAAGAATACCCAGGATTATTTTCTCATTATCATAATGGGCACTAGGATGTGAAACACAGGTCAAGGGAACATTTAATTGTACTATAAAATAGGCCAATGAGTTCACGATCATGGGAGATGTGTCTAGCACACCTAGCAATAAAAGCAATGCAAGAACAAGGAAAGGGATTTATCAAACATGCAAAACCCTAATTACTCAAATAGGGGCCAAGTATGACATAGATATCAGTAACATTATTATATATGTATGGTAATGTTTTAAATTGGTCTATTTAGACATGGGGGAGTAAGTAAAACTCTTTTTCCAGTTCTATTGACCCTAAAACAGCGATTTGTTTCTTCGGTGTATATAAAAATAAACCGTTTCAGAGCACAATCTGTGCACCGCGAGGATCCAGAATGAGGAGGCATGCCCACATTTCTATTTGAGGTGGAGGATTAAGCAGATCCAACTAAGTTGTGCTGTAATTGATGTTGCACTGTAACAAAAATGTCTGTAAAGTACTTTCTGAAAGTGCATAATAAGTTGAGGCATGAGTCTCTAAGGTACATGTTTAATTAAATGAGAAGAAAGGTTAGGGAAGAATGTATTTTGGAATATTGCACTCACTCATTTTTGCATATTGCATTCTTAGACGGCTTGAATTAATGAGCAAAAATGAATTTTTCTTTAGAATTCTCCCTGTGTGGAGAGGTGAGGTGCGTTTATTTTATTATAGGAAAGTTTACTCATTTTTTCTTGCTAACCTTAAAGCAAAGTGCAGTGATTCCTTTGTAATTGACTGGTGTCATTTTCTCTCCATTGTTTACCTACCATGGCCACGTCAGACAATAAGCCATATCAGGGGGACCTGCACAGTTATACTTCCTGGGTCTGAACACACATTCAGAATCTGCCAAATGTTGTGCAACTTGAAGGGGGATTAACTGGGCAGACACAGACCAAAGTCATACTGGGACCAGAGAGAGAAGTAACATGTAGAAAGTCTCTTAACAGGCTTCCTCATCGCACTCTTGGGGATTTTTTTCTACATCATTAGATACTAAGCCTCAGCCACTCTGCAGATTCATAGAGGGATGCCGTCCTCTAGCAGAGCAATAATGACATCTGTTGCTGTTCTCTGCCAAGTCAGAATCAGGCATCTTGGTCTCTTGTCTCTGCAACAATCTCTAATGGTATCTTTCCTTTAGGAGCCCTAAGATCATTTAGCTTTCATTTACTCCCTGCGTGAGGTGAAATCAGCCCTGCTGGGGACTGGGGCAAAACCATAAAAGAGGCAAAAGATGAAAAATTCACTGATATCCCCTGTGATGAAATACAGACTAATTACAAAAGAGAATTTGTTTCTTTCTTTGTGCAAAATGTTTAATGAATCATGCACTTAATGCATTTATTAGAGTCGATGTGCAATCTTTGGACGCAGACTACTGAGAGAGTAGAAGCTGGTAGCTGCAGAAGTACAGTGTCTGACCTGTTCTGAGTCATGTATTTTAATTTACCACAGCTGCTCCATGTCTGCCTAGACTGAGACCAAACTCAGCACGAGTACTTCAGACTCAATATTTACAACCTGTTTACTCCGATTATTTGTCATCAGCAAACACACGGATGGTTGGATTTATCCTCCAGCTTTGCCTCATCTCAGAGTGAAAGAAAGAAAAGGATTCTTAGGCGTTTAACGAGAATTGTGTCTCGCATGCTCACCAGTAATCTGGCTGTGAGAGCGCCATGCCAACTGTGGCAGACTTTTATCATAGTTTTACATCAGAGGCAGGATGTTGCTTTTCTCTGACAGCCCTGAATGAGAACCAGATGTAGACATCAATGTGTGCTGTTTGAAAGCGTGTGTGCGTGTCTTTCTCACCAAGTCTTTGTGGGAAAAAACCTGACCTCAATTCCATACTAGCAAACCACCCGGCATTTTCTTCTTCCTCCCCACTCTTCCTCATCATGTTTTGTTTACTCCCCTTGAAGCAGCCCGTTTCCCCCTTTTTATTCTGCTCTTCCACAGACCCACTCTGACCTGGCTGCAATGTGTGTCTCTGCGTCCTACTGCTGTGTTTATCATCCCAGCATTTGCCTGTATTCCCTTCAGAGTGTGCTTGTTTTGTTTGGAGAGGCAAAAGAAAACATGTAATGTTGAAGACACCCCCCCCCCCATGAGCAACCCAGATGGATCACAGAGCTTTCATATAGACCAAAGGGATGTCACGCACCAAGAATTTAAGGGTATTCACTCACATGACACTGTGTCATGAATACATAGTCTTTTAGGGAAACCGAGCCCAGGTAGAATAACCAGACGCGTGAGGCACGGACAAACACGTTTGAGAATAGCGCAGAAAAAAAGCAAAGGTCAGTTTGTCTGAGGGAGACAGACTTGTGAGTGTTGGGATTGTTTGAGAAATAACAAACTATCCAGACAACGCTGAACATGTTTCTGCAGCACCACTGGAACATTTCTTTAGAAAAAACTGAAGGCACACGGATTCATTGAGATGAACGATACTTTCAGAGCATGTGATATAACTGTACGTCTACGATCACAGCTCTGACATTTTCTACTTCTGTCATCTTGTGTCTTGTTCCTTTGAAGAACAGCTTGCTGACAGGGAACAGCCACTTTTCACCTCCTGAGAAAGAGGGAGGAGATCTGAACTGTCAAGAAAATATCTAGCTCTGAATTAGCTGCCTTTCTTGACTGACTGCTGAAAGACACAGAACTGTGCAAAGATCTTAGGCACTTTAGATGTTTACAGTCGATTCTCATTGCGAAACCACTTTCATGTGAATAACGAGGACCTTAGACGCACAGTGCAGTGTCATAAAGAACTATCTTTGGCCACAAGAAGAACAAGCAGCCTTGAAAAAGATGGTATAGTTCACACAGAGCCCAATTTTATCATAGAGAAAGTTTTTAATCATTTTAATAATTACAGAGAATGAAATGACACAAAATAATAATTTGATTATGTTTCTTTCCATCTAATTGATGAATCAAAACATTCATATATTTGAAAGCGTTCTCTCATTGCTCAACATTAGAATACCACATAGACAACAGAGAAGTGGACCAACCTGGGGTAACAGCCTGTTAACTGAATAACTAACTAACACTAGTCATTCTGACAAACATGAATAGCATGTTGGAACAACATCCTTAGCTGTGAGAGATTACCTCCACTCTGGAAGCTGTCAGCTCAGGACAGTTTACCACGGTGGGTGTACATCGCTCTATCACTAAGTATATATTCATTTTTAAACCAGGTAGAGGTCAGTGTATAATCCAAGATGACCTTCTTCTTTGCTTTCCCTTCTAATTTGTTGTGGGTTTGCTGGATTGGTAGCATGACATTTGATGATTTGATACTATACTTGGTATCAAGCCAATATGCTATTTGTCATTTGCAAAGCTATGCAGAGTGTTGTAGAACATATTAAACCGAAGATCGAAGAAACGTAAGGCAATATCTGTTCTCCACTTTTATATTCAAACTGAGAATACACTAACCCAAACACAGCTCAGTGTGCAAAGAAGTGGAAGTGGGAAAAGTAATTTCACAGAAAGATTTGTATTAATACTTAGTAACATTAATCGCCACCATTTAATTCACTTACAGTCTGACACCTTCTTCAGCAGTTCTCTGCAGGAATCATAATGTGCTGGTTTTATAAAGTTTGGTAAAATGAGCAATGTCTTCAGATACACAAATAAACGCAGTGTACAAAAAGTGAGCTGAATGTTCTTCTCAGAGGAAACGAGCGAGTGGCAGAGGCAGTCTTGGAAATTGCATTTCTAGCATTAATAAAGTGCAGCGGTGGACGTGTTGCAGACTTACATACGGTGTGGTAGTGTGTGATGAGTCAGGCAGGTATTACATGAACTTCATATTTCACCATGAATAAACACTACCAGGCGGCCTGGTAGCTCGCTGGTTAAGGCAGAGGGCTGGGAGGCAGAGATAGCAGGATCGATTCCCAGCTGCGGCACCCAGCCCATCCCCCATACCAGGTGTGCCCCTGAGTGACCTGTGGCTGCTCACTGCTCCCCCCCAAGGGGGTTGGGTCAAATGCAGAAGAGAAAATTCGACGTATCAATGTATTCAATGACAATAAAGCAGATTCTTCTTCTTCTTCTAACTTTAAACATTTTAAAACATTTACTTTAACCCCCCAGCCAGAGTCAAAAATGACTCTGGCTGGGGGTTGATGAAACTTTCCTTCCTTCAACAGGAAGTGTGTTTTGAATTCCAAATGTATTTTTATGTAAATGTATAACTAAGACAGCTGGTCCTTGTTTTCTTAATTAAACTTATTCAAACCAAACTTGGAGCCTTTCTGCAAGTTATTAGATGCTTATTATTGAAATGTCCTTATTTAAAGTTGTACAATAAATATTGTTCAAGTCAAATCCAATTACAATTGCAGAATTGGAAACACTGAATTTACTTGTAGATTATTAAAGGTTGTTTAATTCGCTGTACGTGATGTGTGGATTTCTTGCTCAATTTGTTACATAAAGGTTGATTTGTGGCCATGGTCAAGCACAAAGCACGCTGGAGATATGTGTTGCTGTGTGTCACGGCTGTATTCTAGTCAAGGTATGGGCCAAATCAGGCTATAAAAAGCCTCATCAGCTTGAGTTGTGACTGGACTGGATGGGTTCATTACCAATACTCCATGGCACTATGTGGGCTGCATGAAAATAAACGTGGGCTAACACTGTGCCATCACTCAGTTGCTATCTGGGCATGTCAGATGCAACTGTGTGTCCGTCTTATCCACTTTAAAACCGAATTCTCAAACATTACCTCGTGGCTATGCACTCGCGCACACTTTAGGTTTCAGCCTGGGCCGTAGTGATTTTTATGAAGATAATAGAAATCATGTGTTGTTAGGGACAGCTGTTTTGTGTTTAAGCTCTCCCCAACAATGCGCTTTGCAAGACACAAAGACATTTATCGGGACATTTGTGGCACAGAAAATGAAAAGTAAAAAAACTAGAGCTGTGAAATCTCATTAGCACGTTTTTAACACTGGTGACCATCTGCATTCAGAGTGCTCCATCTATTACTGATATTCCGGTTCTATTCCTGAACACAGCAAATGTAGTGTGCATGAGAAGCTTTCAAGCATTCAGGATTGTAAAAGCAAAGAGCCCGAGCACAACGTCAAACTGAAGAATTCTGCGATTTAGATTGAACAAAAGATCACGTGCTCGCGTGCTCTTACCCAAGTGGAGGCTGAGGTTGACAGAACTGGGATGCTGGATGCCGTAGTACATGGACTGGCTCTGCCACCATGTGGGTTCCTCATTCCTGTGGAAGTCTGTCAGGAGACTGGCATTATGACTCAGAAACGTGTCTGATGCATCACAATAGTGGCACGAGCGCGTCGAGCCAGTCTGCATGCAGTAGTCCTCGGGTGGGGAACCGCACACATTTGATACCTCCACAGTATGATTGAAGGCAACGTTCTCAAACTTGGGCATGCAGCGACTTGGGGCTCCCTTCTCATCATAGCAGGAGTCCATTGCAGCCCAAACAAGGAGGTGGTGAGGTGAAAGTAGAAGGGCAAGAAGAAGAGAGCTCACAGCAAATGATGCATCCATGTCTACAAACAGTTACAATCCCATCCAAAGTTCACACACACACACACACACACACACACACACACACACACACACACACACACACACACACACACACACACACACACACAAACTTTCACAGTCATATACTTTGATGCGTAGATTCTGACACATGAAGACACTGACTTGAGAGAAATAATCCAGCAACGGAATAAGTCCAGACTCTTTCGCTTTGTTTCTCTGCCCTCTCACATAAACATATGTTCTCCCTCTCTGGAGGGGAATGAAGTTTGTGCAGGAATTCCTTTCATCGGGGGCAGCATGACACAGACGGAGGAGGGACAGGGGGTGGGGGCTGGAAGATCAACAGTCCACAAAACTTCTCCACCTGCTGGTTGACCCATGCACCGCACCCCAATTAGCTGGAGATGTAAAACGCGAGGTAAAAGAAAGCCATTGGGTGAGACAAAGACAGCTTTGAGATCATTTCCTCCCTCCCTCTGGGCATCAGGTAGTCTGCTAAAACACCTGCATTCACCATTAAGAGAAATCTACATTATCAATGCAGCGATACGTGTATGTGGCAATTGGCCCCACAGCAGGATGGTCTAGTAAATGCTCAGTATAATGATTCACAGCAGACGTCCAGGTGTTAATACTGTCTGGAACATTGTACTAAGCACAGGTCATCTCCATAAAGAGATGTTGCTCCGGGGAGCACTGTGACCTGAAGGGGCAATTTATTTGTAAAAAAAAAACGCATCAGAATGACAGAGCTGCCCAGCTTTTTCAGCAAGATTCACTCAAGGCTCAGCCTCAGTTATGAAAAGGTGAGAAATGGTGTGTGTGTGTCAGTGTAATTCATACCGACTGCTTGGAATCTATGCGATCCATCAATCAGCGTGTGATTTCACCACAATGAATTAGGAAGTGGCAAAACGGTAACCTTGAGAAATACAAATGTCTTAGTACACGTTTCTTTACCGTTTTAGTTAAATGATACGTACAGTGTGGGTTTGATGATACTATAAATATCAGATCGTGAACAATGCACAATCTAAGGGCTGGAAATGAAACGGCGAAGTGTCTATCCCTGACCAGAGGTGGTAAAGTCGATTTGTACTTGTGAAAGTGTTCGAAGCTTTATTTTAAATATGTTGTTAGTGTTATAAGTTGTTATAAGTGTACTTGAATATCCTTAAAGTACCAGATTCTGCTATTGGATACAAATGTTTTAATGCAAATGCCTCATGAAGGCTGCACTTGATTTTTGAATGTTTGTTTTTTCTTTATGAATATTATACATAATCATTTATTAGCTGACATAATATGATTTGCAGTAGAAATATTACGTTTATATTTGAAAAGTAAAGATGGCGGAGTGGAGCAAAAGCACAATATTTCCTTTCAAACGCTAATGCAAGAACAGTAACAGAAAACTACTGAAATTAAATACCTCAAAACTAAACTGATACATAGTGCTTGGGCTGAATACTCAAGTATTAAGCTGTGAAGATGCAGTAAAGAAATAAAGACACTTTTTGTCGTGAGCTCCCTCAACAGTGCTTTTTGTTATTCACACCGTATCACTTTCACATTTCCTGTACTTCAGCAGTGTAATTTCTCTGGTTTGTGCACAACTTTCAAGTGTCAAAATGTAACGAGAAGAGGCAGTGGTTGTGAGATATAACCAAGTGTGACCATTCAAGATGCCTGTCAGCACTAGAACGAATGAAGGGATCAATGTGGACATGATATTGGTAAAGGTGAAGAAGAAAAAAAGAAAGCAAACATGTGACAGCATGAAACAAAACAGAAGCATTTCGATGTTGTACATTTATGATTGCAGTGAGATTTACTAGTCTTTCCCATATCTTCTCGAGATTGCCTCGATTTATTGGTGCTCCGTCAGTACTCAGGCTGGAACACTGTAAAGGGTTAGGGTTAGGGGACCACACCAATTTGCAGTGAAATCCTCCTCTGGCTTCGGATGAGAGCAAGCCTGCGTGGCTTCAAATCTGCAAGGCTGTGGTGTGTGTGGGTCAAACCTCAGGTTTCTGCAAACATGCTTTTAAGCAGTTCATTATTACAACACCTGTGTGCGTCGTGAATGATCTGATGACATAACTGTCATACGCAGAGAGATTTGGGGAAAGTGCTACTAACATTTTTCTTGAGGGTAGCTGTTTATACAGTATGTTCGCTCTATTTGAATCAGGATGATGTGGCAAATAAAGCTTCAAACCTTATCTGTAAAACATATAGCAAGCTGGATAATCATCAAAAATAAATTCAGTCAACTGCAGGACTTGAGTGTTTGAGTTGGGTGAACTTAGAGTGGAACCCGTTGGAACTAGGCGAGAAAGTCTGCAAAGCACCCAAAGGTAAACTATTGCCTGAGACCACCCGCTGCTTTGTAACCACCCAGACAAGTCAGCCTGATGCTTTACGTGATGCGGGAAAAGATGATATAACTCACACGCAGGGAAACGAGACCCAGCTTGTCAAAAACACTGCGCTGACTTCCTACAGTTCAATTCACCTTTATTTATATAGCGCCAATTCAAAAGTTATCCCAAGGCACTTTAAAGTGTACGGTTTAGGACCCTACACGTTATACAAATATATACAGAATGATGTGGAAAACCCAGCGGTCGCACTTGAGCCAGCACTAGGCGACAGTGGAGAGGGAAATCTTTTTTAAAAGGAAGAAACCTCCAGCAGAACCGGGCTCGGGGCGAGCGGCTCTGCCTCGAGAGAGAAAAGAACAGTAGGTAAGATAGACCGACACAACAATACGGAGCAGCCGAGCCGGACCAGCAACCACACTTCCAAGGTCGAGGATACCTCAGGAAAGATACAAGCTTGTTCTCTTTGAAAGTCATGTGTGAAAAACAGTCTGTATGACGAGCAGGAAAGGCGATAAAGTGCATACTGTACAATATACCGCACCTTATCTGAATCTGTGTCACACTCATCAGCATGTACAATACGTCTTGGGGACACAATGAATTTGCAGCAGTCTGTGTGATTTGGGTAAAAGACCTGTGTTTACGAGTTCACATCTACTGTAGCTGCTTCTGAATCCTCGCTGACGCCAATGAAAGGAACTATTGATTGTCATGAAATGCTGGTTCCTACTTTTCTGTGACTCAGACATGGACAGAATCATAATTTAGGAGTTTGATTTAAAGGAGATTACTAAAAGTCTGTTCAAGCAGACTGTCAATAATCTGTCTTTTTATCTATCTGCTCTGTGCTTTAATTCCTTTTGTCTGTTTTCTCTGTCTTCTGCTTTCCTTTTCATTCATGTCTTGGTCAACGAGCACAATGTAATACGTCAATTTCCCCTCTGCCCTCCCACCTTCCTTACCGCTACTCCCTTGCGTCTTACCTCTGATTCTCATCTCCCTCCCTCTCAACAGCTCTTTTAGCCCCCCCACCTGCCACCCACCCTTTTCATGCAGCACATCGGTGCAGCTGGTTGTCATGATGTGAAGCTTGTTGCACCGAGACTAGCAGGCGTAGCCTCCTTTTTATGATGACACAATGTCGTGGCGATGAGTTACACTTTCAAACAGTGATTTGATGTCACAGCTGTCAGTGCTTCGCTTAGCAATGCGGGAGGCGGATGCCATATCCCCGTGGGGAGCGCGTTATCTGACAAACTAATGAGCGCAGCACAATTGCCACATCATCACAAAAATTTTCCTGCCATTACACACCTTTATGAAAGTCCTATCCAGCCCGACAAAAATATGACATTAAGAACTGTAGTGACTGTCTCTCTGGTCATAAAACACCAAAGGGGACGTTTTCAATATGAATATATGGTACATCAAACAATGAATTTAGTCTATGACCAAGGAAGATTAATGAGTGTCCACACAGGTGAGATACAGCAGATATGCTCTGTCACTGGATAAGGCTGAGTAGCATTAACACAAAGAGGCAAACGTTACGCTGTCAACGTAACGCAAACGAAACGGCTGCCCTCGGTTATTGGTTTTATCCTTCAGGATGCTGACGGATTAATCAATTAACATTCCTGGAGTCACAACCAGGTTATCAGAGTCATTTCAGACGGTTAAGAAAGTCTGGCAAAAGACAGGCTAACTGAAGCGGATTTAGAGTCCCATTGTGTCTACCGTGCTGAGTTTCCATTACAACGAACTCGAATGTACTGTCCATACAGCTACAAGCCATTCAGAATTTAATTGACAAAGCATCCTCACGTTTAGACGAGTACACTCTAATTATACAACACACAACTGCAGGACAAAATGCAGTTGGCTGAAGCAATACAGTATGAACACGCGCGTCTTAAACAACACCCAAAACAATCTACTTCTAAGCAAAGCAGAAAGAAGTTAATGGCTACAGCTCTAACTAATTAGAGAAGGAACATTTATTATGAAATAATGTTGTTTGGCATCAAAAATAATGGATGTCTGCTGCACAGAACATCAAAAAAACGTTGGCAGTCTGAGCAAAGTCACAATCATATGTCATGTTCACCCTCAGCCAAGTAATCAAGAATATCTTGTTTATTTAAATTGGTTTTCATACATAAAAATGATTTTTGATGTGGGTGTATAAATGAGTAAAACACAGGAATGCTTTCAAGCTGTCACAATGACACACTTCTGCTTTTTTTCTGATATAATGCTAATGTGAAAGACGCTAGCTAAAAGCCACTGCTATTTTCTCAGACTGCAAAAATGGACCATAACAGTTTACAGTATAGTGGTATTCAAAGTTCTGTAGAGATTTATAGTGAAGTGGTTGAGAAAATGTTCTGAAGTTGGGGCCATACCTCAAGTCGAGTAATGCCTAGCCTTTACCAAAAGAGGGACATGCCTCTTTGAAACACCCGTTATCTTCAAGTAAGCCTATATTTAAGCATCACTTACGCTGGAGTGCCCTGGTTGTGGGTGGTGGTTTGAGCGCATGCTACGTATCCACAACAGCCCCAGTTCAAATCCAGTCCGGGACCTTTGTCTGCCTCTCTACGGTCAAAACCAGAATGACCTCATCAGAGGGTATGTGAGGACAGACAGACATGCAGAGCTTCAATGTGCATGTTGGCGGCTTGTTCAACTTATTTCTGTGACACGTAATGTGCTTTTTTCCTGCCTGGACCATTGTCAGTAGGTCCTTACCACTGTTGATTAGAATCACCCAAGCTTTTTTTGAAGATGCGCTGGCCCAGTCATTTGTGTCTTAGCCAAGAGCACATATTCATTTTATCTTAGTGAGCAAAATGCTTCGTCTCTACAAAGTATGTTTCTGGTGAAAGCTCATAAATGAACAAGGACTTAGTGGTTGGGATGTTGTGGTAATGTGGCGTTTGCACAAACCACTAAGCCACCAGGAAATAGTCTTAGACCAGCCAACAGCCCAACTTTGGCCCAGGTAATATTAATAATGCAAACCAGACAACAGGTACAATCCAGAAGCCCAGTCAGGCACAACTGAGCACAGGTTAAGAATGCTACAGCTTTAATGCCACCTTAGAGGATCTTGCAGAAAGTAATGGGCACAAATTGTTATATATATTAAAAGATAAAACTCACCTGGAGTTAATGCAATTTAATGACATTTGTCAGACACAGAGGAATCTCTCTAAATCTCTCTTATCAGTGTCATCAGTTGGCACCGTATTCAGACAGCTAAACATTATTACCATGTGAGCAGGGCCAGTTCTGCAGAGCCTGAAAACAACTGCGGAGCAGGGCAGCTACTAGGAGCACACAGGTAAGCAGAGACAGTTAAGAGGAACAAAACTGGTCGTAAGCAGGCGGGTTCGACTGTTGGAACACTACCTACACCGTGTACAGTCTGGGAATGGTTGCATGCTGCCAGCTGGCTTTTAAAGAGGGCGATTACTCTCGATGCTCTGCAGGTGTGTGAGGTGGGGATGGGGCGGGGTATGATGCTAGCACGGCAGAGCTGGACAGAGACATGCACTCGGGCAGGGTGTCAGGTGATACTTCAATAAAAAATACAAGCATGATGAAGTAGGCAGGTAACGGATGAGAATTTCTTCTCTTACTCTTTCTGAGTCAGACAGAGCTCGTCTGTTGAGTCTATAATCAGATATCTGACTCTAAACCCTCCATTAGTGGAGCTGCAAACCAAATTTAAGCTTGGTAATTCAGTGTTTGTTAAGACTGCTTGTTGGATTAAATCATATTTAACAAAACATTTTAACCGTCCTACTAATTCTATTAATGATTTATCAGGAAGCGCTTGTGTCCATCGTCAGTGAAGGAGGACTCTCTAGCTGCCGGGTAAAACTCACTTCACTTTCCTCCTCATTTCATCTTCCTTCCACAGTTGTCAGCTTCCAGGCTTGATACATTAACACCCGTTACTTCATCAGGACCACTAAGCAGAATGAGCAGATCGATTCGGAGGCCTCTTTGGAAAACTCTTCCAAAGTTTCACGAGACCTGCAAACACGTAATGCGACACGCGTGCACGGCGGTGCCATTAAGGGGCCAGATTTTTTCAATGATTTAAAAGGCCTGAAGCTGGACGGAGGCTCTGTAACATCCCAGGGATTGTAGATATTTATTGCGTCTGAACTGTTGTTAAGCTGTTGTTTGAGGCCCAGTATTTGTAGCTTTGTCACTGCTCTAACATCCTTCAACAATTCCCTCTGTTATTGTAAGATGTATAAAAAGCTTTAGAATGGATAACGAGGCATTTTTTCTCTCGCGGTCCACCCATCTTTTTGAAACCAGCAGCTTTTTATTTATAACATTCCTGCCTTTAGTAATTGGTTGACTGTTGATTAAAGAGGGCTTTAGAGAGGAATAAAGGATCCAACAATTACCCAACATATTAATCCTCTTCAGTGGTTTCATTAGAATGCTCCACGCGCACCGGCTTCCAGTTTAACATTTACATTTTTTTTTACACTGCAATTTGCACTTTTAATTTGCACAACCCATAATTGGACATAGCTGTTTTGCGCTTGAGTTGGTTTGTAAGTGGAACCAATGATCTGCCCTCCCATTTTGTGACTGACTGTGGGGCCTCACGTGTTTTAAATGAACACATTTGGATGTTCTTCTTCTACTGCTTTCCTTGGAGGTACCTGCTGTACACGTGACTCACTGAAAAGTCCGTTCTCCACGTATGATTGGTCGATGAGGTTTGAGGTTTCAGTTGCATGATGGACCATGGTTGCCTTATCATAATTTGGAGAGTGGACGTTCGTCTTTAACCCAAATTACAGGAGAGCACAGTGAAACACCTGGTTAGTATCAAATACATCGTCGTTCACCTGGTGTGATCCAGCAACCAGTCACAGTATGCAAAGCAATTTCAAGCTAAAGCTACAGTTCGCTATTTTTTATGCGAAAAGAAAACATACACATATTAAAATTTTCATAAGCACTGCTTGTTTTCAAAGCAATTATACAACACACACACCACGGGGAAGGGATTCAAATAAGTTTTGTTTGTGGTAGTTACACAATATTTAGAGTTAAGAGATCTCACACTCAACTTTAAGGTCCATAGCGGAGGAGAAATACCTTTTGCACATAATACGAACATATTTCATCAAGTTCGATTACACAAAACATAAAATGCATAGTAGAACAAGAACAGCAACTATATATTTACAGAATAATTGTGTGTACAGTAAATAATAATTAATAATAATATCTCTTTGAGACAACCGCATGGTATCACACTTTTCTTTTTCACATATCACAATCACCGATGCT
The DNA here is from genome assembly GCA_032359275.1 of Microctenopoma steveboyesi. Classification (NCBI taxonomy): domain Eukaryota; kingdom Metazoa; phylum Chordata; class Actinopteri; order Anabantiformes; family Anabantidae; genus Microctenopoma; species Microctenopoma steveboyesi. The sequence continues at coordinate 3,778,128 of JAUMHF010000004.1, read as the reverse complement.
TGGAGAAGCAAAGAACTGAAGTGAATTCAGCTCTGCTAATGAAAGCAGCTCGGAGACCGTCACCCAATCCGCCTGCGCCACCTTAAGCGTGGAATGTCAAATGATTCCCATACAGCCAATAAATGTAACACACGTAACACACGTCTTACCCAGCGAGCACCCTCTGTCAAATCTGACTCCACCACTGAGATAACAAGTAATGCGGTGGCGCTAATATTGATCTGCAGGGAGAAATAGAGATGGGAATACTGGGCCCTCTCACATACGCTGCAGATCTATATTGTTGAAGCCTATTTTGGGTATCTACAGGCGATATGTGGGAGGATTTCCCAGGAGACAGAGCGAAAACACATGGAACAGATTATCATCCAGTAACACACCCGTAACTAATGAGCCGTGTCTATTGTGACAGATAAACATGATTCATTCATGCTTTAAAGCTACACCTAGGGCTGTTTTGAAGGTGTCCTATAAATCAAATGTTTTTTTTTTTCAAATGGCCTCACCTCTGTCTTGTCTTGGTTTCTCCTTACTCATCTTTTCGTGTGATAACTTGTGTTGTGCTAAAACAGACATGCTTTACTTACACACATACACACACAGGTGCCAATGCAGGTATAAATAAAAAGTAATTCACTGAATTTGTTCCAGCTTAGATGAATGGATTAGAAAGTGCGGGTGCTTATGCTAAATCTTTGCAAATTTGACCTCAGCGCTATGTGACTGCAGGCCGCCCACATATGCAATTAATCCAAATGCACGATTGCACGCTGTTCTTTGCTCTTTTCCCTCCTATGATTGTGCAGAGAAGTTTCATCCATATAAACAACTGTGCATGCAGCCACATGTGTGTGCACAAACACACAAGGCTCAAACTCCTTTATATGAACAATGTGTCCTTAATGGAGTCAGTGATGTGTCTGTTAAGTTTACCTGCTCATTTAAAAGCCATCGGAGAAAAGAAGTGAAACAGACTGAGGAGCCAGCGACAGGCTACAGAGAAAACTACAACAGGGGGATTAAAGTGGAGATGTAAGTTTTGCTACGTTGCTACTTCTGAAACTGGCCATCAGAACGGATGCCCGTCAGACCGCCTGAGCTCTGAGCCTTAACACTTTGCAGGATTAGATCTTAGAGACATAAATTAAAGCACTTAAATGACCAAAGTGTCCCATTTACATCTCAGTAATGCAACTTGGTAATCATTTCAAAATAATAAGTGTGTGAATGTCACTGGAACGCATTGATTCTAATGCTCCCCAGTGATGCTGTTATTCCTTCTCAAGTGTTGATATGCACACTCTGATTCCTATGGGTGAAGTGTCTGATGGCATTATAGTGGTGGCCATTTGTCTGTTAATGATCTTCCTTATTGACCCCTCCAGGGCTCATCTCTGTATGGTGGCTATGATCACTCCTGAGGCGAAGATCGGTAGTGTTAGCCCACTGACTTTCCAGTCTTTCTCACTCCTTCCTCCTGAAATTTTGTTTTACATGCTTGACTTGACAGGGTTCAGACTGGGTACACACTATTCTTCCCTCCTGCCCCGTTTGCCAAGGCAATATGTGCATGTACTTATGCATGCAGTGTGTCTATGTGGGCATGTTGTGCTACAAATACAGTGTATTTGAATGTGATGAATAGCTCCGAGGTGATAATGCATGCAGATGTTCCTGCCTGCTGGTGTAATCACACTACATATTCACTTTTGTAACAGGATGAATTCATAGGATCTGGGTGATCCTCTGTATTTTTTATTCCCCCTTGCTCCAATAACAGGCTTTTAGTTTTGTGTGAAATGTTGTGATATAATATATATGACTTTGCAATGCAGATATTTAACGTCTTTTCAAATTTGGTGACTTATACTCAGTGTGTTTACTGAAATATACAGGTACACACTCATGAAACTATATTCATTTCTTGAATATATCCAAATAGATTTCCACCTTTTCATGCATTCTGTCTTTCTTATCCCTGACAGAACTAAGCGCTGTAGCAGCCATGGGAAGTATAAGAGTCATTATACATCATACTTAGAGTAATTTTAACAATAGATAAATGACACAGATGTAGTGAAAACTGCTGCTGCTTGCTATTATTTTTAGTTTGATGCGGGGAACTTTTGGAAGAAGTGTTCGTAGTCATAAAGCGACACAACGTGTACATAACTTCACCCTGTGTGCCGAGCTGGTGTTGATAATGTGCAGACAGAATATGTTTCATCCCATTATGGGTTGTTTTAGACTTCTCAACAGAAATAAATCCTTGTGTAATTGTGTTGAATTGCATGATAATCCTAAATAAAAAAAGAAGACTCAATACTCCAGGTGAAGAAAACAAACCACTGCTGCATATACTGTGACTTCTTTATATGTGACTGGGAAGGTAAAGAGACGCGTTACTGGTTTGTGTAAGGAGCAGTTTTACTAAATCCACTTAAGACTTCTTCAGTGCCTGATGAACGCCTTGGACATATATGTGGGCAGATAGCACACATCGCTGCTATCAGTATTGACCCCTTCTTTGTAATTAGCCATTCGCTGGAAGAGATTAAGACTTTACCGTTAACATATGCAACCATTAAGCTGCTTATCGTGGCTGACCTTAACTTCAACTGCTTCTCCACCATCACCGACAGATTTACAGTTAATAAAAAAAACTGTATGTTGGTGCATTTTCCATCCAGCCACATCAATACGTTGTGAAACGTGAAAACATGTTAATGTAAAAATGTCATTCTGATGTTCCATTGAGTGAAAACATAGTTTGAGACACAAACATAAAAAAAAACAAGAAGTACAAACAAAGCAGATCCCTTACACGCCAGTTAAGCACTGTATCTTGAAGTCAGAGGCAGAGCATTGTTTTAATCAGCGCCGAATGTGTGATGATTGTTGTGGGTAAATGACTCAGCTGTGATTTGAAGGGAATTGATTCTCAAGTCAAATCTTAATCAAGGAGACTTCCAGAATAAATTATGGCTTACTAAAAATCAACAAAGAGGAACCTTTAACCTGGTAATCCTCAGTGAATAGACATTTACATAGGCTCTACAGTAGGCTGACCTCTGGAATCTATAAACACGCATACAGTATCCGTCTTCTGGAATTAAAATAAACTGCATCGATTTTAAGAAACTCTCCAGAGTAGCTGCCAGATTGAGCTGGGTTAACAAAAGGACAACATTAGCTGTAGCACCTGTGCAACAAATGAGTGAATATCATCCAACCTTGTGCTCCACCTCAGATTTATAAGGAAGACAATAACACCAGGAGCAATTACACAGTGTGCGATTAATTATTCCGTATATCAGCATTTCACGGCAGCTCAAAAAAGATCCTTCATGAACTTATATGTCAGTGATGTGTCATGTAGTCAGTGGGAGTTGTGGGTGTTGTTAGCTGGTGAAAACACTGGATAAGTGCTGTATAAAAGCACACTTGTGATGATCTAAGCACTTCTGTAGTTGGAATCATTAGGGATGCTGCAGTGTGTCATAGGAAAGAATCTGCATGGACTCGAGTCACAATCACAAGGAAAACTGGCTGGTTTTAATTGTGCACCATCACGGGTGTTTGCACCAGTTTCAAAGATGAAATAAGAGAAGAAACATTTGGAGAACGGTGTGTGGAATGAACATGAATGGTGGCCTTACATTTGCTTTTCCCACTATGTCCTCACCCTGCGCTTTGCTGTTAATAAACATGGCTGCTGCTTACATTAGTGGCTCCCGTGTTTCCTCTGGGCAGTCATTTCTCCTGTTCCCTTTCAAGTCAAGTTGACTTTACTTACTTGGTTCGGTGTCATAAATCACAAATTCTCCTGAAGGGTTTTTACAATCTAAACAGCAACATGGTTTCTCCTCAGACTCCTCTGAATGTCTGCTAACTTGCAATAATATGATTTTATTATCCAAATATATTAAGTGTGTCTGTCTTATACTTATATCAAAAGATCTACCGAGGAGGCCCTCAGCTTTAAATACGGGAGTAGAAAGATAGTGTTGGATTGACGACTCAATTCTTAAAGCATGGTCCACAAAATGTTCTTACTTCATCGTTTATACTGTTCAGTCCATATTTAACTCACCACTACTCGCTTTAACTGCAAAAATGATGAGTCAACGGATGACTGACATCATCAGGAGGAGGCAGAGGAACAAAGGTACTTGCTGCAAGTTGAGCCAGAGTTTGAGAGTAAAGCAGTTTTGTTCAGCCACAGCGAACGGGATGACAAATGTACACTCGTCTAATATCTTCGTCATATGCAATGTCAAACTTGCCTCTTTTTTAATCCTAAATTTTGTACACAATACTCAAGAACCTGTATTATATGCAGTAGATCATCACATAAACATATAAAAAAAAGAACTGCATTGAGTTCATGATTCATTCATTTATCCCTAAAACTTTAGCTAGTGTTTATTGAGCATGCTATCTATTATCTAATAAGTCTAATTAACATATCCTGTGCATGGATAGCAAAGTAATGTGTCTTCTATGCTAGAAACTGTATTTGATTTTGAAAAATACTCACAGCTCTTAGATCGCCTTGCTCTAAAAAGCCTTTAAATTGGTCTTAACAAACGTACAAATTTCTATAGGTCTCCAATCACACTGCATATTCTATATTTAAATGCAAACCTCGTGGGCAAAATTAGCTGCGAGTCACGTGGGTAGAAAACAGCACTGTGCATTAACTGGATACGGGATTTAAAATGTGGTACAATATAACAGCATGGGACTAAGAGTTTAACTGTTTAAAAGTTCGAGCGAGAGAGACATAAAACACGTGAGTGCCGTTTGTTCCGTAATGATATATTGCAGGGCGGGTGGAATACATTCATCCTCCCTCTGTATGTCTTTCCTTATATCCACTGAGGGGCTGAAGAAGAGAAAGGGTGGTACACGTATTGCTCTCTTTCACACGCTGCAGCTTGATAGTTTATTCTCACTCCTGCTGCACTCTCCCTCTAATGATTGCAGTTCCATCATCTCTCCGTGAGCATCGCCACCTCCACGTTTGTATTTCATTACAATAAAGTGTTTTGGTACACAATCTCCCCGTGTGATCCTTAATGTTTTTCTTTCCTCCCTTTTGCCCTTCCTACTTCAATCCTCCTCTCTCATCTACCCCCGACACACACACACACACACACACCTCCTCCCGCTGCTCCTCTGCTCTTGGGTTGTGAGATAAAGGTGAAGATCTTCTTTTGAGTGCTTGGCACTGCATTTCTCTTTCTTTAGGCTTTTTTCTTTTTTTTTCCACCCTCATATCCCAACTATAGAAGCTCCGCTGGTGGCATCTCTGATTGGGCTGGGGTGTGAGGGGAGATCTTTTCAGTAAGTGACCTTTGTGGATTTCTTAAGCTCATTATTCCTCATTGCTCTCAGTGGTGGCACTGTGGGAAGTGGCACACGTCTAGTGACAGCTGCTGCTGGGCCAGTGCTGATCCCGGTGAATCTTTTTCCTTTCTTGTTTTTGGCATCATTCGTTCTTCTTCTCGTTTCCTCTCCAAGCCTTTTTCGGTAATTTTACTGACTTTGTATTTTCAAACTACTAAATTGTCAATGCTGAATTCTTTTCTGCCTCTAAAGTCAAACGGGCACTGAAAGAAATGTCTCAATCAGTAATTCCCTTTAACATGGTCACATATTGAGAAGAAGGTCACTGTTGAGGCATAATGATATATAGAGAAAAACTATTAGAAACCATTTTACCTGATTTAGTGTTATATTAAAATGTGGTATTTTCATTTGTTATGTTGACGTGTGAATCAGGGCTGGTTGGATTTTTCGAATTTGTAAACGTGAGAAACATGTTTCACACATTTCAGACAGACACTCTCCTAACTTACTCACACAATACTTTTCATTCAACCTGAGTGCGAATATGTTTGTTACTAAAAGCATATATCAGAGAATTTTATGATTGCTGGCAAGAGAGATTCATTAAATTCAGTTTCAGGGCAGCACAGAGAAAAGAAAGAGGTATTACACAAAAGCATGGTCAGAGGATAATGGGATCTATTCCGTGTGGATGTTAGCAAGCATAAAACATGCAATATATCAAGGAATTCTGTAACTGAACATTATTAATCGTGTAGATTTGTATTACGAGTAACATCGGCTGCCCTTCCAGTCTGATTATCTGCTACCTTTAACAGGAAGTGGGATGTCTTTGGAAAATATATGCTACCTTTCACGCTTGATGCTTTTTCCAATTTGAACTTACCAGGATTTAAAAATGACACCTTCTTTTTTTCCCCCCTTCAAACAACGTCAGACGGATGATACATAATCCTGACCTACACCGTCCACACGGCGAGACGAGGAGACATTATGAAATGATAACCAAGATAAAATGAAAACAAAACTTACCGTTTAATCAATTAGATATATTAAAAACTATGAAACATTTGCTTTGACATGATCATAGCATTGTTGCTTTACTTCTAGCTTAGCCTGCATCCAAGGCAACATTCATATGTCTTAGACACTACTGTACTGTAAATCTAGAAGATGAAATACAGTTTGTGATTTTGCAAAAAAACGCCGGATCAGTCAAAGTCTTGGTCAAACGACAGTTTCTGGCCTCATTAGTCGTGTAGGCTGGGCTTTGCTGTTTTACACATGGTGGGCAGTAATGAGCGGAGGACTAGGGTGGCTGTAGTGGTGACACACCAAGTAGCCAGTCCAGACGCTGTTCGCTCCACTTATGACAAGTTCGAAGCCTTCTTTAGAATCAACTTGATGGGCGGTGTGGAAGTCTGGAAATGTAAATCATGATGTCAGTGACAGTGTCGTGTTCCATACGGACGTGTCTGTACTGCAAAACAAACATATTACACTCAGTGAATAGGAGTCTTATGTGTTTCTGCTGACAGTAAATGACCCTGGTAAACTCCTCTGTATATTCGGTGCTGTAAGGTCGGCGAATCAAATTTTCTGTGTCAGTTGATGCATTTTCATGAAGTGATCACAGAACTACTAATCCAAAGGGCAGCGCGTCCTGTGTGCTCAACGATAAAAAAAACATGATACATTCTGAGGTTAAGCACGGCCACTTTGGACAGACATCGCTGATTACATTTTCACACGGTTCGTACCGGCAGTCCTGGAATCCTTATGGCCAGATGGGTAAGATGCGGGTGTTAATAAAGAAGCTATTTCCATCGGAATCAATAACAGTCTCTGCACACAACAAAGCGCAGCACCTGGGGAAGGAGTCCCACTGCAGGAACAGCAGCTTGCCTCGCTCCCCCGACAAGCTCCACAGATTCTGGCATGTAACTACAGCAGCTGTAATTGGAAGTCATTGAGATTCATTAGGCGGTTTCCTTCCACAATAGCAATACAATCCATACAGAAATGCCCTTTTGGCGATCGTGTCGTTGCCACCCATATGACTTTGATGGATGAATATGTATGGGCAGAGTTCACACGTGAAATGCTTCCCTCTGTCCGGTTGCACAAGATGCAATCGACACTTTCTTAGACAAATAACTGTCAGGAGTGATTGCGAGGGCAGCACACGTAGGATTAGTCAGACGTGAGTACAAGTGGTGCAAACGGCACAATGAACGGAGAGTTGGCTAAATGGCAAGTCAGATTCACGATCACCTTTTCCAGCCAGATCATTTGTCTTCTTCATAACAAGGGTGCGTGTGTAATTGACATAAGTTAATGACCCAAAGGGGTTCAGTAGATGTGGATATTTATGGCTTTTTGAAGTATGTTTGTAGACGTTGAAAACCTTGCTGTGTGTTTTTTTCATAGGACACATGCTTATTCTTTAACATTCAATAGCATGTTAGAACAAACACAATGGAACAATTAGACCTCAATCATTTTCATTTGGAAATCTGAAATGTATAATTGCACGCATGACATTAACAGTTCACCGTAGCTCACTTGTCACCTTATTTCTTTACACATTTGTGTAATGAATTAGATCAATTACAATGTCCATTTGTTCTTGGCAAATCCAATTTGTTTCTCAAATTTGACCTTTAGTTCTGACTGTCCGCACCTCAATTTGCAAGCAATTAAGTCGAATCGTGTATGAAAGCGCCGTCTACCACCGTAACAACACAGGCTCATGTATGTCTGGTGTAACAACAAGCTGCCGGCTAGAAGGATGAGACGGGTCCCTCCCCGTGTCATGCTGGGAAAATACTCGTTGCGTCACAGAGATGGAGGAAAGGCGGCAAGGTTTCATGTCACTGTCACCGGTAACTGCACTCAGGAGCACTGCAGGAATTTGAAAGTCAATGTTGCGCACACACACACACACACACACACACACACACACACACACACACACTACTGTCTAGGCTACATATGACAACAATATATTATTTAGTAGATTTTTAAGAACCGAAACTTGCTTGAATGACTTAATTTTCAGTCAACACTACAGAGCATATAACTGCATTTTACTTGAGAAAGCCCTCTGGATAGAAGGGCGAAACGTCGTCAAGAAACCTACAAGTCCAGTTGCTATTGAATAACCTTTTTTGAGATAACCATGACCTGGATGACTGAGAACCTTCACAGATATGCATTTTATACTCGTTTATTGATTCGTTCTCTTCAGAGGATCAAGCCTGCTGTGTTTATCGATCCCCTGACATCGTCGTTTTGTTTAGTGCGTCTTCTGTTACAATCATCCCATCAAGACTTTACGTGATCCGTTCTAATTAGTTATCATCCAAACATGCTAACACAGTGGTGAGCACTGAACGTTACACCTGCTGTGCACAGCGTGGTAGACTTGTCCTTGCGAGTGCTTTATTATACTGACCTTAGTTCATCTGCTCATAACAGTGGTGGTGTGCAGCTGTACAGAGTCAATAGCATGGCTGTAAACTCCAAGTCTTATACTTTATTGGTGTAGTGGTGTTTTCGCTTTCACCAATCTTCTTTGTTCCCTTTTGTCCTTCAGGCATTCAAATACTTCAGCATCCCCACAGACTTGGCAAGTGCACCAGATACTCTACACACCGCTGTTAATAAGAGGCACAGGGAGGTTGTGTTTGCTGAAAAAGCGCAAACCGGCCACTTTGGTCATACTTGCTAGGGACTTATTTTGGTGAGAGCGTGGAGAATATGGAGAATTTCTTACAAGCAAGCAAAGCACATCGGGGCTATAGAAAACCACTTGTTCTGAATGCTAGTTTGTTTTAGCAGACTGGTGCCTTTGTGTTCTCTGGACGAGCGGCACAGACAGCAGATGCCAGCAAAATAAAGATTAGAAGGACAGAGACTCAGAAGGGAAAACAGAAAAAGCTCGAGACAGACCAAGGCAAAGTAGAAGTAGTAACAGAGAGATGAAGAATAAAAGTGTGAACAGGTAGACCGGGAGAGAAGTGTATGCTAAAGACTAGATACGATGCCAGAACAGATTCATGGACGTGTGTTTGCCGTTATTTACTGCACGTGTGTATTTCTTTAGCAGAGGAGTCATCCTGAGATGCAGTGTAACAAGCAGAAATGATATGGTGCTACCACTTATTACCTGCAGTAGTCAGGTCTGTTCAGGCTGTGCTCTTTGCGCCTCGCTGCTGTACGTCTCTAACACTGATAAATTGCAGTTTGGGCCTTTCCCTGCACTCCTGATCATATTTCATGCCACACAACCAAGAGGAGGGAGGGCCAGAATGTAAGCAGGGGTAAGAGGAATATGAGAAGGTGACAGAGGAGAAAAAACAGGAGCAATGAGTTTCACACACGTGATGTCGATCAGCTGTGTGCCTGGAGTGAGAATTTGAGGGCTAAAGCCAAGTATGGAGTAGCCACCTCGCCTCGGGGGCCATTTGCTTTCCCTGACAACCAGCCTAATCCATGAAGCCCAGCCTGCTGCCACATACATCCCACACATACATGATACACACATTACGTTTATGATAGTCTGAAGAATAAACAGGAACCCTAAAAGCATACACGTATATTTAATTTAACTGCTGCTTTATGTAGGCGTGTACGTTTCCCTCGAGGTAATGCAACCTTAATAAATATCCTGGAGCGCGTGAGTACGAGACGCGAGCAGGCATAACTGTTGGCTGTGGCTTCCACTGGCTCTCATTTGCAAGATAAATTCATCTACTGTATAACGACGAAGCTACGCCTGCTATGAAGTACTGTTTATGATCCCTCCTAGCACCATGCCATTTATGTTTCCGTTTTCATTAACAGACAAAAATCACGTTCTGTGCGCAGATGATGAACCTCAGTCACATTTTTTCTGATAATAATATGTCAGCAGCAATCTATGATTCAGCTTCAATCATCAATCATTTCTGTGAAGGTTCCCAGTCGTCCAGGTCGTGGTGATCTCAAAAAGGTTTTATCCAATAGCAGCTGGACTTCTTCCACACGCTGGAATGGAACGGTAAAACGTTGTCAAGAGACAAGTCCAGTTAGGATAAAACCTTTTTGAGATACTTTTACTTCACTACATTTCTTTTAACATCAGCTACTAACCGATTTCACCTTTGAGAATTTGTTATCACCAGCATGAAATTCTACATTGTTAAAATACACTTTTTTCTTAGTAAAGTACTTTTACTTTTGTACTTTAAGCATTAGTACTTTACTACTACTCAGCTTAATCCAGAGCTCTGGATACTGGCACACACAAACGCTCACTCACATTAACTGTGGAAACTAGAAGAAAAATGATTTAGCATCAGGATGTTATAAATACCTCCATTTTTGTGTGTTCAAAATGTTTATTCAATTGCGAGTGGTGTTTTCTGGTGTTTCTTTGCATTTGTCATTCTGCTCTCTGATAACCGAGGCATGCTGAGTAGTCACTTAGGCAAAAATAGCCGTCTATAATACACAGAGGGGGCCCAAGCATGGCTGCAGGCTCAACAATTTCACCTATATGTCTTTTGAATGTTTGAATATAAAACACATATAATTGACTGTACTGGCAGCAAATAAAAGGAGGAGAACATTCATTTATATCTTCAACCCCTAATGCTAGATAAAAGCAGAATTTGACTTGAGTATTTGCTGGAGATAGGTAGGTGCGGGCAGAATGAAAAGCAGCTGGAAAGACCAAGAAAGTAAGTATGCAATTCAGAGGTAGTACAAGATACGGTGAGTTTGAGGGAGGCTGCAAAGAGATAGAGAGAAAGGGGAAGAAATCAGGAGAGAGATGCAAATGTCCTGCGTTGATAAGCGGGGAGCCAATCTCAGGTGACATATGGAGCAGCGTGGAGAGGGAGCTCCTTCAGCATGGGCCTTATCTGTAGAATGACTCCTCTTCAGCCTGATTGAATGACTAATCTCCTGTTCTGACAGCATAACAAGGCTGAAAGTACACAAAGACACAGAGCCTGGGGAGATGGAGGGAACTGGCCAACCTGGGAGCACTGCAGGGCATTTAGCCCCAGGATATAAGCAGAGAAACAGACAGTATAGTGGTGTGCAGGTATAAAAGTACTAGTAGTGCAGGAATAAATTGACATTATAGTATGAAGAAGAAAACTGTAAACTACTATACCATACAAATTACAGGACAAACAGCAGAATAGTGCTACCTGGTTTCAGAAGAGAGCTGTTGTCCCTATTAAAGTGCAGATAAATGAACATGAATACTGAATCATTTGTAACACAGATTTCCCCAAGGACAGTCACTTGTAGCAAGTCTGAACTCTCCCTTACCCACATCTGCCCACCACTGATTTTCTCATTTAGACCTCCAGTAATTAGAGTTCATTATGAACATTCCTGATGCAATTACTTAGCTAATGGAATCTAATTAAAAACCTGCAGTCAACTGCCCCCATTGTTTTCGCTTCCTGCGATGGTACCTGGCGTTATCAAGACCTTTAAATCATTGACAGGTGAACAAAAATGAGAAGGATACTGGCAGGATGAAAAAATGTTTCCAGTGTAACCCTAGTTATGTATATTTATATATTCTATTGATTTGTTTTGTTATTTTTACACTTTGCAGTACATTGAGTTCATATAAATAATTATTTTATTTAAAATATTGAGTTGTATGGTCATATTTAAGTTAGTCTTTTCCCTTGGAACATTAGTTCTTACCTTCCCTGTAACACTGGGGAGGAATTGAGAGTGTAACACCAGGTAAGATAACCACATGGGTATTAGGTTGAATTGTTGAAGTTAAACCTCAAGAATTGTAGCCCGCTCAATGCCTGCAGCCCAGAGACTGGGGCACGCTACCAACGCTCAGAAATAAGGGTAACACCAGTATAATTAAATTATTTTACAATGGGAAACCTGAGCACAGACTGACAATAGTTTTATATTATGCCATAACTTAATTCAAGTTTCAAGATTCAAAGATTCAAGTCCACTTTTGTGACTCCCTTATGACAAATTTCAATAAAAAATGTCAGAGTCAATTCCTGTTTTGACTCTTTCTGATGGATTTCAAACAAATGCACCAGGCATTTACAGTAGGATCACACTTATAGAGAAGTTTACAAAGGAGATGGTTAACAGTGCTACTTACTTTATTATTTTAACTTATGAGGGACGAGCCTGCTGGACAGAAAAGAGGGGAAAAAAAAAACAGAAGTTGGGATAAAAGGCAACAGAAGGAGAGGAGGAGGAAAAAGGTGAGGGAGAGAAAACAGATAATCTGCTTCCATATCTGCTGACAAAGGGAGAGAACAGCAGAGGAACTACAGTAACTACCAACATCTGTAAAAATCACTGTAAAAAATGCTACATGTCATTAAACAGCACACAGAACTAGTATTACAACGTGTTTGAGAGCAACAGGCGATCAAGACAGTGTGTGTCTGTTAGCACGTGTGCATGTGTGTGTGTGTGAGCGCGCTTGTGTTTATAAGGTTTCTCCATGTAAATATCTAATAGTGCACATTCAATCCCAGCCCTGCCCATAAAGACAAAGTCAAAATATACATTTGAATAAACATGGATGAGCTGAAGCTGAGCCAGGCAGTTCTACTGGGACATTACATACAGTAAACTACTCTTTTGTGGCTTTCTGTCCCTTCCATTACAATTGAAACAGTATGACACAATATACAGTATTTATGTAGAGGAGTGAGGTTTGGGGTTGTAGCATCTAAATATGAGTGACACACTGACTGGTATACAAGTAAGATAAGGGACTTTCTTTTGGAAAATATTGCCAGTGGCATTTAACTGAGACAGATTAATAAAAAGCAAAAGCAAGTTCTTAAAACTACCCAGTTCAACTATAAGAACCAGATGTGAGTGACACACAGTCCTGAAGGACTGTGACTGAATTTACAGCGCATCATGTTGCTCCCAGATCCCGATGCACAAGAGCAATGATTCATCTGAGGCTTAAGTTATTCCCTGTTGAGAGATAAAGGGCCGTACGGTGATGCATGTTTATAACCTTTGATTTGAGCATATTCACATTCAGAAGCATTGCTGCAAAGAAGCTAGTCATGCAGAACACACCGACTTTGTGTGCGTTAGACACCATAAAAAGTCCAATATTTGATTTTTAAAAAGATGAAAGAAGCAAATATGTTTTAATCATCTCATTTACCATTATTCATTGTCTTAAACATACCTTTTACAAATGCTTGGTGGTGTGTAGTTTTTAAGTTAAGCTGAAAAAACCTTTTGCACAGTTTTTAAGTGTTAGATTTGTTTTTTATTTGTTTGACCTTAACTTTCACCATTTTAGTGAGTGAAAGGAAAGATACATTTTAAAGCACTTATCTTTTCTTCTCATTTTCCTCAGAGACATACAGACAGGCTCTACCTCCCATAAAGCTTATAGATGATCATAGAAAAGCGTTCTACTTAGTGTTTATAAAAATAATATAAAAGCACACTCGGAAAGGTTAGAAAGACAAAGTCCACCCAGCGAAGAACTGCTGCATGCGGTCTCGCTTAAACTGTAAAACGTAACATTCAAGTGTAATACACTTACATCTGTGGGGCGGCATGATAGCTCAGTGGTTAGAGCAATCAGCTTCCAACCAAAGGGTCAGCAGTTTGATTCTCCATCTCCACAAAGCTACATGTTGCGGTGTCCTTGAGCAAGACACCAGTAACCACTGAGCTACCAGGCCGCCTTGGATAGCTCAGTTGGTAGAGCAGTCATCCACCTTGCGCTACCTTGCTCATTTGGGTTTGGATGCAAAGGATAAAATAGTGTAATAATGGGCTGATTACATGTCTAAACAAATGCAGAATTCTCAGTGGCTTTTCAATGAACTTTAACGGCTAACTTTAAACTACAGAGCGCACCACCCACTAGGTGCTAGGGGTGTGATCTGCTGTGACCCACGTACGAGTCAACAGCTCGTAGTTCATGGAAGTTGCATGAACGAGCTCAGTTGCCTTTACTGCAACTATTCAACCTGCTTATTCTGTTTTGCCCTTTGCTGCTGACACATTAATCCTCTATGGTCTCTCTTCATGGTCCTGAAACAGGCAGCCTTTTGTCTCCCATGTGTCTATCCATGGTGCTGAACCAGGACAGGAACAACTGTAACTGGAGAATGTGGGTACGTTTGATTTACTTTAGGTAGTACTTAATATTCCCTGAATCTGAACCCAAAAAGTACCTAGTTTGTTACTTTTTTTATTTGTTCATTCATCCAAACATCCATTTGTTTTTATCCTGTCTGTTCCAGTTTCACTAACTTTTTATTTCAGTCCCTGCTACTCCCACCCACTCTGCACTAACCCCAGTCTTCCCATCATTTCCTCCATTTGACCTGTTCCCGGTAGTCTGCCCATTTGCTTGCCTGTTTTCCACCTCCTCCTTGTTGTATGTAGGCTTTGCCTGCTACTGGTTTCCTTTGCCTAATACCTGCCTGCCCGCTGCAGGCCATTGCCTGTTCTTTGACATTGCCCAATTACTCCTGCTTTTGTTTGCAGAGCTTTGCAATAAAGGTGAAATGTTTATGATTCCCTGAAGTTGTTTGAGTTCTATTTTTTCCCTCAGGTGTGAAATAGAGTATTGAAGTTTGTCTACCATCTTGTTGAAAGCAATGCACTCCAGCAATGCGGGCAAGACTATTTAACAGGGAAACGAAGTTAGAGCTACAATTTTCCACTTGTACATGCCTGTTAACAGGGGATAGGGCCTGCTGTGTGATGAATACACTGACAGTAGAGATGGAGATAGGGGGTGCACTTGATAATGAGGCATTGCATTAGACAACCACTGGCATGGTGTGCTTTAAAACGAAGTGAGAAGAGGAGGATAGGGGAGTATAAAATAGAACATGACAAGACTGTTGGATCTCCGCTTATTCTCTCCAGCTGAGCTGTAGTTTGATCGCAGCACTGGGACTAATTTCCTTGCAGTTTTCAGACAGTCTGCCTTTGTAGGCGGGCAAAGGTTTAGCTGGAATAACTGGAATATATTTCCCACCAGTGCCCGAGCTTGTGAATTGGGACAGTGAGGATTGCTAATTGAGTCAATTATAGGGGTATGTGTGAAGGACAGCTGAATACTGATGTTTTACATCAAGCCACAGCACATCAGAGAAGAAGCTGTTTTACCAACTGTGTGTCGGTCTGTTGAAACACTGTTTGGGTGTGAAATTCTTAACTCATCAGTCCTCAACTAACCACACGCTTCACCCCCTTTGTTCCATCTTTTGACAGAGCCCCCACAGCCTTACCAGCAACTCCAGAAAATACTGGCCTGTTAATGCTACCAGACTCTCTGGTTATGAGGTTCAAGAGATGCTTTTCCTCAGCCTACAGGGAACCCTAAGATGCTCACTAATGGATTATAATGAGCTTAATTTGCTGCAGGATGAGAGATAAGGCTATGAGAGCAGCAAAAGCATGTCTTAAGCCTCCATTTACCCATATTTATTAAAAGGCAAGTAAGGAAGGAGGGGAGAGGCATCGGAAAAAGATAACTTGAACAGTAACACTGTCGCTTGTAGCTCATTAACAACAGGTTAACAGTGGGGTGACATCAACACAATAGTGTGGTAATAATTAGGTTAAAACAGGGTTTGATGACAGTTGGGTAACATTTACTTAATCACTATTACTTTACTTTGCTTTACTTTGCTTGGCAGACGCTTTTATCCAAAGCGACTTAAAAGGAGCTAGTGTGGGTGTCTGGCTCAAGGACACACCTGGTAGGGGATGGACTAAGAGTCAGATGGGGTTTATTACTAATTACAATGCTTTTACATTCATATAACACCCCAATACCATTTTCGAGATATTACTATTATTACCAAGCTTAAAACTATAGTGCTACTCTCAATAAAAGTGCACAGAGAGTGAAGAGATAACAGGCCCGGCCAAATACATAAATCTATATATAAAAATCTATTTGCAGACAGCGGACTTTCTCTGGATGTAAACAACATCACAGAAGGTAGCATTTATTTCCACAGACATGGACATCCCCTGAATACAGATCTACCGCATAATAAAATAAACATTAAATTGGACTGAAAAAAAATGTCAGTAAAATTAACTAATCATACACAAAAATAGGACACTTCATTAAAAAAAAAGCTAAAATAACAAAAGTATATTTACCATTAAAACCTACAATACGTATTATATATTAACTAAAAAAGCAAAAAAACCTGCCTGTAATACAGAAACAAAATGTACGGCAACAACCTGTGCTGGAGGAATTATCTAGGAAATTTAACTTGTGAAAAGGTAAACAGTCATTTGTGTACAAGGTGTGTGTGTGCGTGTGTGTGTGTGTGTGCGCGCAACCTGCTGGGTTTCACCTGGCACATTTATTTGCTTTTATCATCGAGATGTAATGGGCCCCTGCAAAGCGTGAGCTGTTATCTCTGTGGGTTCACGGAGCGTAATCCTTTTTCAATATTCTGTTTGGGTTTTAGAGCATGA
This sequence comes from Microctenopoma steveboyesi, assembly GCA_032359275.1. NCBI lineage: Eukaryota > Metazoa > Chordata > Actinopteri > Anabantiformes > Anabantidae > Microctenopoma > Microctenopoma steveboyesi. The sequence goes on along the minus strand of JAUMHF010000004.1, from coordinate 3,761,274 downwards.
TTAGATATGGCATATGCGAATGATGAACAACTGATAATAAATACCATACCACAGACTTATGGTAGCTTTGCTTTTGTAATGGCCTGGTGACAGACAAAGGCAGTGACTCATTGTAGGACATAATATAACTTGAACCCATCACCCGCCACCTGTAGGTTGTATAGAATCGGTGGATTAATGCTCAGTTTCACCCCCTAACCTGCCTCCCACATCATCTTTAAGGTATAATTATTTTCCTTTTCCTTCTTAACATCACCAGCAGAGACACACCCCCACGCATACAAACCTTCAAAGGTGTCAAGCTGTCAAGTGGGCAAACACAATGTGTTTTTCCTGATCTAATTAATGCACCAATTAAGAAAAAGGAAAACTGGCATCCCAAGGGCAGCTTTGCCCAGGCTCTGCTAATTAAATCTGGGAAACATGAGTGATATGCTTCCTGATCAGATGTGAAAGGTAGTTCCTTGGTGCAGACAGCCACAATAGGTAGAGCCACACACACACACACACACACCTGAAAGGAATACTTAGGTGTCAAATTGCTGAGCCTGTAGAAGGGTTAAATGTCTGTCAAGGTTCAGAAATGTCCGCAAAGAAAATAGTTTTTATGCACCGCTCTCTAAAAATAAAAAAAGGCAAAAATGAAGGTAGAAAAGGTCTTAAAACACTGTATAAGGTTTCAACCTACAGACCTCACTGGCAAGCCATTTAAAATTCTTCTTTATCGACATTCTGTGGAGCTGTAGTTGACTAGAAGTAGTAACTGAAACCCACCTTTAAAATGCATGAAAACAATGCATATGACAAATATTCACTGGGACTACATCATGCGTTTTTGCCATCTGTTACTGTGTGTTTAACCTTCCTCATTAGCATCTGGTGATGTTTGTATGCACTTTACAAACCAAGATGTAAACAATAAAGCCTTTTCAGTCCGGCATAACATCTAATTAAACGGCAGAGCTGCAGTCAAAAGGGCAATTAATGAATTATCAGTGAGGGAGAGTAGAAACTAAAGACCAACTATTACAATACAGGGATACAGTGTAATTGAAATTCTGTACTCCCCTCATTGAACATTAGCATTTCAAAAGAGACTTCATTATATAAATTTATCCAGCTTATGTCATCTTGCATGTTGCTGATGGACTGAAATGTGACCTTTGTCAGACATGCCTGATTATTTCTTCTTTTTTTTTTAAGGGAAGACATATTTAATTTGTGAACGCCGTCACTGCACCACAGCCCATCGGCATATTGGGGAAAGGGGGAAAGGAAAAGTTTCGAGCCGACTCAACTAGAAAGTCGTAGAAAAAAATGTAAATGTGTTTTCTGAACGGCAGTTTCTAGGGTCAACTGTGACATTTTATTCCACAAAAATGATGAAGTGACGGTGAATATATTTAGTGGCTAATGCTAATCCTTTAAAATCGGTTGCAGGTATCAGAATTTATTCATAAACAGTCAATTACAGTGAAATACATATGAAAGCTGTGACAGAGGCTGTGGTTGTCTGAAAAAGGATACGCCCGCTGGCCAATTAGGCTTTAATATAATCCACATTCACAAAATAAATATAGGACACTTTCCATGTTATGAGAACTACTTTGTCCGTTGCATAAATCAATAAAGATGACATCGTCTTAAATGCACAGCTCACTGGACCTAAATAAGATTTTTGCATTTACTGCATCTGAGATTTATTTCACATACTTTAACCTGGCTATTAGAATTATTTGCATATTGATATGTTTGTCTTTTATTCTGCTGCTTTCTCTTCTCCCATGACTGTCTCTCTTTGCAACTTTCAATCTCTTCTTCATTATTATTCTCTGTTGGCACTCTCAGAAAACCGGTCTATTTAGTCCTCAATACCTGATGTACTTTAAAAACACAGCTATGAACAAACACGGACAGGAGAATCAACACTTAACGGATTTGTCCTTGCCCTTTACCCTCACTCCTGTTGATCCATCTTCCACCTGCCTCAGGGGCATATACAGAACCAGGCCCAAGGCAAGTAGGTTATATGTTTTCCTTCAGCCTTGAACTGCTTATCCCAGAAGATACACATGATAACAAGGTCGACCGACCTTGACTCCGGGTCCTTATACACTGACATTTAAGCTGTCGCTTTGTAGTAATGAGTGACTCCGTTTCACAACAGTGTTCCCCTTTTCACCTCTTTATGGAGTAAGGTCAAACTGTAATATCAAAGGATCAATAATGCAAATGTGTTTATTTAATAAGATACACCACGTACAACCATACGGAGGGAGGCTCAAAGAAGGTTTGGGAAACTAATGTTAGCTTCTGGTCAGTGCAAATCTGCACGATTCATTTGTGGTAAGGGAACATAAAGCCAAAGCAACACATGTCAAAGTGTCACCGGGACTGAAACCTTAACTTGAGCCCCTCATGGCAGCGCTGCCCGTGTGTGTGTGCCCTATAATTTCCCCAGTGGATCAATACTGTATTTCAAACAATGATAATATTTATAATAAAGCATATTGTTCCTTTAAATATATTGTCAACTTGTTGAAGGTAGCTATTTTTACTGACAAGTATTTGAACGTTGTTGGCCTCCCACTGAGTTAGCAGCAAGCTCACCAGCTACAACACTCTCTTCACTAAAAGGGCATGTCCATTAGCTTTGCTGTATCACATTCTGGTGTAACCGGGCCCTAAAAGGAGACCGTATGTAGATGGCACCTAGCATCTGCACTCTAAACCTGGCATTGGGTATCATTATATGCAGTTTCCTACATCACGGGAGTGTTTTCCCTCTGGCAGAACCTACTGGACAAATGAAAAAAAATCAGCAATAAACTAGTGCAATAAAGTAGTGGTATCAGCTGTTTTAGATGGGCCCAGTGTCTGGTCACAGTTGCCTGTTTATTTGATGTGCATAGTAAAATCTCACATTAGGTTAAATTGTTTTTTACTAACAGTGCTGTTGTTGTTCAATTCTGACAACATAATCATAGAAAGGTCTTATCAGGCAGAAAAATCTACCTTTTCTTGCCAGATCCTGCAGATTATAACTGACAAATCACATACAAAAATAGTCCAACAGAAATGTTTTAGTGTACAAAATGAAACCTCGTTTATTATCTAGTCAGTGGCCTAATTCAGTGTATTAAACCTTAAGCTGTTTGAGGTGGAAGGACAAGTACAGACAGAGGGAGTTGGCACAGATGTCCACATAACAGATGTAGGATTCTTTTCATTTTGTCTGCTTCTGTAGTTTTCAGTCTTCTTCATGTTTTTGTCAACTTGTCTTGAGGTGCTCAAAGTGCTTTTCAAAAAAGGCGAGGTGGCTGGCCATGAAAGAGCGAGTCAGGACTTTGAAAATACATTTAAAAAGGTGCCCTCCACTGCTAAAATGCATTTGCTCTGATCTGACTCTTTCCCCGCGGTTCCACTCTCTGCAGTTTATCATTTACTCTTTGCTTGCACAAACCCCTTTGGTGTCACCTGTGTGCTCTCATTACCACACACCGCATACACATCTGAGCCTGGACACTTACACTATGTCACACAATATGGAGCTCTAGGTCAGAAACAGCTCTTCTGAGATTCAGTACTGCACTCACTCCCTCGCCAGAGACAACTGGAGTGTGTCAAGACTAACATTTTCCCGCTCACAAAATTGTTTTTCCTATAGGATGATAGCAGAAGGAGTGAATTTGTTTTTTGCCAGTGCGTGCCCCTTATGGCCCTTTGCACTTCTATCAGTCACGCTCACACGGCTCCATCTACCTTTGGCAGGTATGCCACATGTGTGTGTGTTTGAAAGAAGGTTAAGGCCCGCAGAGAGTCCTGCAGTATAATATGCCAATAATTTTTAAATGTTGCTTCCATGACTGTGTTCATCCAGTACTAGAGAGAAATTGTAAGGTCACCTTGGTGTAGTAGAACTTCAGTATGGATGACTTCCCCTGTATAAATAGATCTTTGTTTTACACTTTGGTGAGGAGCAAGGCAACATTTTTCACCAGCCATTAAACTGTAGTTTTCAGTTGACATTCAACAACACTGGGTTCAGCAGGAAAATGCTGCAGCACGGTGGAATTTGCATCATCGTCAATTTCTACCACTTACCCTGGGTAATTTGGTCCTAAAATAAGATTATCCAAAAAGGTGCCACTCTGGTGCTTTGCAGCAGATAACAAATTCCAATTAATTTAATCAAATAATTAAGTGTTCATTCATATCTGTTTACTTACACATTTATCATCATAATGGCAACAATAATCTGTATTAATATGAGCAAAGCCAGAGTGATCTGATATCTGAAACTAAATGTTTTTTTTTTTCCTGAAAAAGATAAAACAGTGAAACCTTCCAGCTAAAAATTAAAATATAGAAATTTAAAGTATAGAATTTAGTGAAAATCAATTATATGCTTAAGTCTATAACTTTGCTCCTGTTCATGAAACTTTTAAATAATGCAACAAGCTATTATGTCTGAAGTGACCTTTCAGGAGTTGCCAACATTTGAAAATTTAAAGCTGCACAATTATAAACACACACACACACGTGTCTGGCATTAGAATAGAATAGAAGAGCATAGCCTTTATTGTCATTGTACAGGGTACAATGAAAATGATCTCACATAAGATTTTTTCTGTAAAGACACTCACTGGTGCTTAGAGTGAGGAGAAGCGTCCGAGCAGTGACCCTGGCCTTTTCCTAACTTATGCAGCATGTATAAAAAAGAAAAGAAAGAAAGAACTGTCACATCACCCTGTTTGTGGCCCAACAATTTCCACGTTGTGCAATATTGTGCACCTTATACATACAGAATTCACCGTAAAATCCTGTATTAGAAAGGTACGAATAAAAATCCTCATCACTGATCAAAGTGTTACGGCTCATGAAATTCCCTCCTTTGTGTATTCATAACGTTTCCACTTAATATTTAGGTGTAAACACAGGTAATTACAAAGCTGTTTCTCACTCTAATAAATGATGGAGCAGAGGTTTTTAGATTCCACGTGGGTTTATGATGAGGCAAAGCACAAAGAAAATCGATCCGAGATGACAGGGCCGTGTGTTGTATCGCATGTCCACAGTCTGTTGCCCAGATAACGCCTACGCACAAAAATGCAATTTAGATCGAACAACTGTGTGAACGTTGTGTTCTATTTTTGATTGGTCAAGCAGACAAAGTGGAAGAAGAACGCATCTCACACCACGGAGAAAAAATATATGCTGCGCAGTAATAGGAATGTGTTATAAAGGAAGCAATAACGGATTTTAATGTTAAAAATGCACTCCACTTTTTTCATCCTATATAAGAACTTCCATGTCAATACAGCATCACTATACAGTGACCATCAGGCAGTAGAAAGTAGGAAAAAGAACCAAAGTGTAGAAGTTGAAGAAAGAAATGTCTTTCTTCGCTAATCTGAACACGTACACAAATATGCTGTTAAAACTTACCTAGCCGTGTTAAAACATAGCCACTCCCTTCCCCAAATCTGTAACGCTGCTTTCAAATACTGCTGACTGAGGCAGAACACTGGTCCTGATGATGGCATTGCAGGAATGATGGCACGTTTTCTAGCAGAGACAATGTAAATTATGTTGACTATGTTCCTGATAATGTGTGTCAGCTGATAGTTGAAAATTACATAAAGAATATAGCCAACATCTTTTATTTATGTATTTATCTTTTGTTCTGACAAATTCTCTAGTTCAATACACAATGTCCTGTAATAGGGTTATCTCACTGCAGCTAGTCTGTTGAATTCCTTTGATTTGTGACCATTCAGCATGCTAATTATACTCTAGACTAGTCTCCAAGCTATCTAGAGCGTTGGCACAGCAGAGTTACTGCTGGTTAGATATTCCACATTCAGCTGAGAATCATTTGCCTTTTCTAACCCAATTTATTCATGGATTAGGGAGACATCGCTGCTGTTCTGCTGGGAATCATGTAGAGCTGCTCTATAGTTTCCATTTGTTTACATGGATTAAGATAGCGGCATGTATGGAAATGAAAGTGAAAAGCGTGAGAATCCTCACATGTAACCAGAGTCGTAATCAGCCGTTAGGTTTGCATTGCCACGAAATATCTCGGTAACTACTGGATGTCTTTAAGAGGATGCAAAGATCATTTGCTCCCGATTGTTACCACGCTGCCACATAAGTCTATAGTAAACAAGTCAATGTGCGTGCTCCATCACCGCTACAGTTATCTGAAAAGTGCACATCTCATTATGAGCATCTAAAGAAATCGATGGAGAGATGTGAGGAAAAATATTTTTGACTAAGGACAGTGGTGGTGGACGGTTGAATGCAGAAGCTGACAGTGTCCTCATATTGGATGCTAATATATTCTGGGTGAAAGTGTAGTGCTCTCCTCATTAGTAGTCTCCTAGTTTGACAGAGGTGCTGGGTGGCTGCCATTCACCCCGGCTAATTATCCAAAGTGAGCACTGAAGAAACCCTTTTTCTCCAGAACCAGACTCCCTGACAAAATAACACAAGTAGACCACTTTCTATCAATGATTTGTTTGACTAATAGCCTTTTTATAGAGCTCCACGAAGCATGCAGGCGTGATGCATCTTCCCAAAGCTAAATTCTAATGTTGGTGATTTTTCATGTCTTCAGATCGGATGGTAGGCTTCATAAATTACACTTTCTGGATTTATGTGGTGATTGTAGAAGTTAACGCGCCTGTTCGGTCTTGTAAAGGTGGTAGAAGAAACAAGAACAAATGTCACAGCTACAATTGTGGAAACGGAGCGGCACTAAATCGTCATTAAACAGATCTCAGTACATCTCGCTGGAAGCCATCAGTGTCATAAGGTCCATGTAAAGAAAGAATCTCATCCATCTAATAGCTGTTGATATCCGTTACTCTGCACTATACGGACACTATACATTTGTTAAAGCCTGCAACCTAAACACACTCATAACGTCTTCAGTTTCACTCTTTTTATACTTTCAGGTTCAGGTTGTATAACTTTCAGCCCTGAGTAAACGACTTATAACGATCAAAACTTCTCCGCAGGGTCTTCTCAGACCACGGTTCTCTTTCCCGCTGCGGCTTAAAAAGGTTTTTTTCCAGACTAATTTGTCTTGACACACACAGACTCACTCAGACCCCCTCCCAGAAGTGACATAACATCACAGTTTCTCTGTTTCAAAGAGACAAACATACTGAGCCTGGATGAGTCAACATGACGTGAGTAAATATGGAAATATTTATAGAAGAGAATAACGTTGAACTGTTGAATGTACAGTTTGTGGTGTTGCTTTTGAATTTCAATAAGATGAAATATATGCTAGAAAAAGACAATCATACTACCTTTGTATACAACTGGAAAGAAGCTAATAAGACCACATAAGAAAAGGAACATGTGGTGCCGGTGCCTGTGAATGCCACACGGTAGTGAAATGACATTTGCTACAGTATAATTTGAAAGATTAAAGAATCAACTTTTGGCTGATTTTTTTGGCTGACTTTGAATTATCCATCACCAGGAAATGATGGATAATTTTAAACTGCACATTACCTGAAACCCATTTGATTTAAAATGTATTTAGCAACAAAACTCAACCATCAAACTGGAGATGAATAAAGGCTTTGGGACCTTAACTTAACTCACCGGGAAACATTGGGAAGTGTAAAGGAATAAACAAAATTTCCCCAGAAAGAGGTGAATTTCAGGCAAAAGTGTTCATTGTAGATGCAGACAGCACTGGTTTCAGAGGTTTGTTGGGAAGGAGAGGTATTAAAATTGATTTCGTCTGAGAGAAAAGTAGGAGAGCGAAATATTCACCACGCATATAAAATTAAACAGTCTCAAATTACTTTTGTTCACTCACTTATTTTATGGCCCATAGCGAGTGGGCACCATAACATTAGCACTTATCACCAAGTTGTTCTTCTACCGATTATGTATTGCACAAATGATTACTGGAACATTTTGTTGGTTTTTATTTGCATGAGTTTTAGCATGCTTTTCTACGGCAAGGTAGTGAATCGTGTTTAAGTGCATCTCAGTGATGTCCTGTTGATCAGTACAATAATACAATAAAAAAGAACATCCAATTCCATTCGACTGCATCAGAGCTCATTATCCACCACCAACTGTGGCGTGGCTTTCTGCAGAGAGAAGTATAAATAGCCTTAAACACATAAGGAACCTCGAGACGAACAGCTCCCCACACTCTCCACCGCAGCGGGGAGGGGCCAAGAGCCATAGAAACAAAGAAGATGCACACGCACTCTCCCCACCGCTGACAGGCTGCTTAGAAGAAGGTAACTTGTGTGTGCAGTCGAGGGGAAAAACACCCAGAGGTAAACCACTTGTGTGACACTACAGGCAGTTCGGGTATAGAGAGCGCTCTTGATGAGGTGTGATGGGCCTTAAATTAAACCTCATCAGGCAGCTGGATGGACAGCCGCCTTCACACACTGTTTGACTTCCACTCGTTTCCTCACCTTGTTCAGGTTCATTCAAGTAAATGGAGCAAAGTGCTGTGACAGTCTTTTAAGAGGAGTATAAGATCTACGGAGCCACTGAACGTGTAGTCTCCACGTTTCAGTTCAGTTTATAGTAAAGGAATGTGAATATGTGGAGGGCAGTGAAAGTATGTGCTGAAAAAAAGAATAAAAAGAGGAGAAATATGCAGATGTTTTTCATCAGTGTAAATGAAAATGACAGTAAAAAACAGATATGGACATTACAGGTAACATTACACCTGAGCAAAAAGAACTTCAAGTTTAATCAAGCCACAGTGTATTGGCACAGAACATCACACCTCTTCTTTTACCCGGCTGAGCAGAGTGAGGGAAATAAAATCAGCAGGCTGGGATGTGGGCTGTCTGTAATCAAGTTTCACCGCCTTCCCCTATCGACTGCTGGGTCAAGATCATATAAGCATGCTGCTATGTCTGCCCACCATCCTGTCTGTCTTCCTCGCTAGCCCTCTCTCTCAATTTCACTTTCTCCGTCTCTCTCTCTGCTGCTCTGCTATGTTGGCTTGAATGAGTTACATCCTTTGCCTCAGTGAGTGAATGTTATTTACTTTTGGCATCAATCAAGGGTGATTGGGACCCAAGTTCATATATTATGAACAATGTGAATAAAGCGCTCTGCTTTGTGATTATAGCAACTCTTCTTCATACTTTTAACCATTAGATGTTGAAGCTTGTAGCTAAAAGTGTATGTACATACATACATACATACATACAAGAGGGTCAGACACCCTGACAGAGGCCAGCTCTGTGAAGACGTACACGTCAGAAACTTCAAGATAATTAATTTCTATTGTAAGAGACACTCTCAGACAACATTGTGTTGCATGTGGTATTGTGCCTTTGCAGGAAGGGATTTTATAGCACACAGGAGATGACATAAGAGTCAGCATGTAATGAGCCTTGATGAAACTTAATAGCAGTATTGTGAGATGTGGAGTGCTCCATTCCACTGTGATGGAAGAGCCTGTCTTTTAAAGATCAATTTGTGTCTCACCAAGGTCAGCATTTCGTCTTTAATGAGTGTAATATATAACGGAGGGGCAGTAAATACTGAAGCTGCCACACTTACATGAATATACACATTAATAAATGTAGTGCCACGCACAATAAACACAGACATGTACTAAAGCAGCATGCTGCATCTACAAGTCTAAATCACTGCATTCCCATGTTTAAAAAGTGGAAGTTTCAGTTGGATTTTAAAAAACATTCAAACACATTACAAGAGTTTACAATAAACATTTGAATGGCACCGACAAATGTGGGCGTGAGGCGAAACTTGGCTCGGGCATGTGCCGAGTATCATTCAGGGGAGTGTGGGGGCTAAAACTGCAAGAAGGTAGATGAACATGAAACGATCTTTGCAACGTATCACATATTGCAGTGAGGGATTTGCTGCTAAATAAGGAAACGAACATGTCACTTCAGAAATACCAAACTGCTGGACAAAGTCGTGGACCCTCGGCGCTCTCTGAAACTTGGCTCTGGTACTTTATTCATTATTGTGGACATGCAGCTCCACTAAGGCGCCAAAGCTTCAGGTTTTAGTGTCTTGTCAAGGGACATTTCAGGAATCAGAGGGAACCGGGAAGTGAAACAACACCAACCCTGACTACTTTACCGACCAACTGTGCCCCAATTGTCCCTTTTTTTGTACTATTTAGAAAATGTACTGCCATTGATGGAAGAATAACCCATAACTATTTTTTTCTGTGCTGAATGAAGTGTGAAAGATAAGAAGCAGCTAATTTGATTATAATAATAATGAATACTTTATTAATCCCATCAGGGAAATTGTCATGTCTGCGCTACTATGGGGTATCAGAGTTTTGTCCAAGGACACCTCGACATGTAACCTGATGGAACTGGGACTCGAACTCGCTCACCCTTGGGTTTGAAGACGCTTGTTCTACCCACTGAGCTGTTATACCATGTTAAATATGAGGACCTTTAAAAGAAATTTAACCGGCACCACCCAACCACAACACAGTTTATATAATGTCTACACAGGAGGAGGTTTGGAGCAACAGTACAACAAAAAGTATTAGTAATAATAATAAAAATATTAGAGCAGCGCTGCAAACATGGCCATGAAGTCAAATGCATGATTTAACATTTTACACTACTTCCCGATAAGCAGCAGAAAGTCATCATGCATAAACAACTAAATGGACTGTAAAGGTCCATATGAGCATTTTATATCTCCACCTTTTTACCTTTTACCTCCCTTCCTCTCAGTTCCAGTACTGTAAATCCCTCTGAGACAGTGACGGTAAAGAATATGCCTGTAGTGAAATTATTGATGCAATAATTATTCATTTTAAGCTCGGTGTAAATATACAAACTAGCAAATTAAACTTTGCTGGCCCACATGATGGAGGCTGAAATGCTGCAGCATCTAAAGCACCTCCACTCCACTCTTTCTGTGATTAATTATTCAAAATTTCTGCATTATTTTGACCCCTCCAGTAGTACGAACCCATTATTGTGGTGGTTTCTCATGAAATGTATTGTTGTAAAACCGCTGGAAGGAGCAGTGAAGATTTAAAGACATGGCTGCATGAAAATCAAAACCGAGTCCAGTTAGCGCTCGCCTCTCCAGCTAACCGTTTAAGTGATTACCAATCAGATGGTTAATATCAAGATCAGAGCGTTGTTGGAGAACTAGCGACCTACCTGCGGCGAATAAAAGAAACCGTGTCTGGGGTTGTGTTCATATCGCCGTCTTCTAGACAAAGACTAATCAGCTTCGACAAACAGGGCTTCATTTTTAGGAATAAACTTTAACGAGTTCCTCGCCTCTGAAAGTTATTACTGTGTCAGTCACTGATCGAGGATTGAATCTGTTTGTTTTCATCTAATAGTCTTAAAAGGCATCTGTGCTGTGAACGGCGCCGTTGCAGGTGGCGCCTTCTGTTCGTGATCTATGCCTTATTCATGCTCATTCTGTTATGTTCCATTAGACGTCGATTAAGACGCACCTCATAAAAACACAAGACGGTCTTTTGAACTCTGCTAGATAAAGCAAACATGTCAGGAAGCATTATGCTTTCACTGTATTGAACCCCCACGCAAATAAATCTGCACAACCAGTCCTAATTACAAACAACAAAGTGTGAGATAACATGATTTAGAGAGTTTATGTGCAGCCATTTTTCCACCTTGTCTGACCCGTACAGTATAACAGTCAGTAATATGAGCTGCTGCAGCGTGGCACACGCACCGCCAATTAATTTTGTGCCCACTACTGTACACCGCTGCCTGCGTTTATAAATCACGTGCATTTTGCTTCAGCAATTAGAGCGGAATGATTGTATTCCTTTTATACAATAAAGCATTTTGCCAGAGTTACTCGATGGAATAGTTGGGACAGATGGAAGTGAACCTTTTTCCCTGAGTAGTGTAGTAGTAGTAGAAATGATGATAAGCTCTGTGTAAGCTGGGTGTTCCTGAAATTTGACATTTGTAATAGAAAAGGTTAAAACTTGCTCAATAATTCAAAGTGGGCGACTATTAGTTTATGAATAATTAGCTCGGTGATCCAGGGATTAAAAAGACAAAGGAGTGTAAAGATCTGAAACCGGTGAGATCAGCTCAGAGTGTCGCCGTCACTCCAGAAGCACTTTAACAGAGACAATGCTTACTCCTCCCAGACTGCCTACCTGTCAGCTGAAACACCATCAAACCTGCTGTGACAAAGTGACACGAGAGCTGTCTGGAAGCTGTCTTCCACCCAGACAGCCATGTCATCTTATCCTGCTCTGGAATGGCAGTCGGGGAAACCAGAGGGATTAAACCCAGCGTTAACTTCACAAGAGGAGAAGGTTCCAGCGACTACTTTGCGTGAGGAGACAGCCTTGTGACACCTGGCGTTTGTTCATGTTGTAGCAGTGCACACGGCATCAGCGACACCGTTGGATCAAAACCAGTTTAATCACAGTGCCAGAAAGAGGGTCGCGTAATCAGTGATGCTTAAAACCGTTTAACAGTCTGAAGGATACATGATAAAACATAATTACAGGTTCATGCAATTATTTCTTATTGATATTTTAATGAGTCAAATAGTGCTTCACACAAATTATAACTTAGATTAAGTAATAACAGTGCAGTCTCTCATGTAGTCTAATTACTTCCCAACTTTCTTTTATTTTAAGACGGCGTACTGCGAGCGTGTGCGTCTGGAAAATGAAAGGTTCGTGATCCTGAATAGACTGAACCCCACACACACACACACACACTAATGTTTAATTGCTTTAGCAATGTTTCTGCTTCAACACAAGAAGCACTGTGACACTTGAACATTTCCCTAGATCTCTGCATAGTACTCAGCCACTGCTGTTCTTGTCCTAGCTTCATCTCCACGCTCCGTGAAATCTGTAACGTTTTCATATTTACGGCACATGAACCCAGTGATTTTCAGATGTGTTCAGGTCAGAAACCGGTCAGAAGCATTTATTCAAAGATATTTAAATACACGGCTAAGACTGTGCTCTCTCGTTCTGTCTTACCAGTAGGACTAGTTGCATTTTCAATGACAACCCTGCTGTGACTCATACCCAGACATCCAAGCTTATTTAATCCTATTTGTACATGGTCCATATTGCAGGACACCTCAAGGGATCAGGGACACCCTGCAGCTCTTTTCCCAACTTCTTGTCCACACCCATCTTCACTTCCCTCTCGCTGCTAACAAAATAATCTTAGGCTTCTCATAATTCATTGAACTTAAACAAATTATCCCAAGTCTCCTGCTCTGGTTGCTCAGAGCGGGTTATATCAAATTCAGAAACCTGGTGTTTACATGCAGCAGCCCGATAGCCTTTGACTTGACTTTTACCATCACAAGACAGTTATAGATCTCACATTTGTGCAGTCATGCTGCATCTCGTCCTTACTGACCCAGTGAAGTTTCCCCGCTGCCAACATGGCCACATCTTCCACAGTATGAAGTGTACAAGATGGTATATTTTTAAATGACTCACCGTCTTTTCAGTCATGCTAGCTAAGGGTAGGAGTGGCACTGTCTGTTTGGTTCAGACTAATATAATATAGTAAATATATATAATAAAGTAACATTTCAATTCATTTAAATTCAATCATTTAAGCTCCATTGAAAATGTACTTTACAACCTGACTTTACCATTAACTTGAAACATCCCCCATGTCCTCTCACTTTGATTCTACAGCTTAAGTGTTGTCATCAGGTCAAAATTTCTGTCTGTAACTTTAGTTTATAACCAACTGAATCAAATTTTCATCAACCTCAGGTGGACTTTGCATTTTTGTCTTTGATACTAAGCACAGCTGCTCCTGCTGTAAGTGCAGCGTTAAAAAACACAACTTCATCACAGATGTCATCAACGTCTGTACATCTTGATTATTTAAGCCTCATGACTTTCTTCTCATCGTACAATCCACTGGTTTATCAGTTTATACTTTTATTATCAAGCACACAGTCCTTTTCTCACTGTGGCCTGGTAGCTCAGTGGTTCAGGCAGAGGGCTGGGATGCAGAGATAGCAGGATCGATTCCCAGCTGCGGCACCCAGCCCGTCCCCCGTACCAGGTGTGTCCCCGAGCGAGACACTCAGCGCCAGCTCCCCGAGCGCCGCCTGTGGCTGCTCACTGCTCCCCCCAAGGGGGGATGTGTCAAATGCAGAGAAGAAATTTTGTTGTAATATGCAGCAGATATATTATGCTTTTAGATGCTTGTTAGTAAAACAACATGTACAGTTGTTTTTGAAGTTTTTTGAGAAATTTGGCTTATAGACAAAATAAAAATGAGTCTTCATTATTGACTGATCTCGAAGGAGGGTTTTTGGCATCAAAGCCGTGACTTGGCACTTCAATGAAAATTGATTTATTATCTCTACCAATTATTCTATTTAAGGGTCACAGCGGCTTAAGCTGAATGCAGCTGGTGAGAAAGTTTGGAAAGCTTCACTAGGCTTATAATAGTGATTTTGAACAGCCATTTGAATTAAATGGAAATTAAAAGTTAATGAAATCTGGTTATTAATTTACAAGCTCACAGGTAGTCAGTGAAAAGATAAAACAGGGGTAAACAGGACAAAAGGACTTTCTGTAGAGATCACGTTTTCTACTTTGTGATTTATTTACAACATGGATTTAATGCGATGATATGCTCACTGGAAGGAGTGATAGGCCTTTGATCACTGTAAAATCTTTCAGCCAAAGATGCAGGAGAGGGAAGACGAATATTAAACTTTTAAAAATATGCCTCAGTGGAAAACCAATAAACCTCCAGAGTTTACAAATTGTAGCTTTAGCTTTTTGCGTTAATAGCAAACTAAAAGCTCGTAATGGTGTTGCATAAGAGCCTCCCTAGGATATGACAAAGTAGGGCCATTTTTTTTTAGATGATTCTCCGGGACTGATGAAAAAAAAAGAAAATACAACTTTACAATTAGTGGTATAAGTAATCTGCAAAGCAAGAGGTTGTGAAAATGTACACGTATCTGTAAAGAATATTTCTAAAATACGGACCAACATGCCACATGTCAAAGTAGCCCTGAGATTAGTGCGATTTCCAAATTCATTCATTAATAAAAACCTCTATAGCATCCTAGATTCTATATAATCACTGTCACTTTGTTGTCACCAAGACGTCTTTTATCGCTTATTGTAAAAAGAAAGCGCGTCAGGCGTTTCAGACCAACAGCTGATCAGCTGATGTCTTATATCTGAGATTCAGGTTAATAATTAATGTAGATACTGTACAGTCCTCCTTTCGCCTGGAAAAGATGTTTGTGTAGCCTTTGTGTAATTAGTCGGTACAGTGTTGAATGTGCGCTGGTCCTTGTATTAGTTTTCTCTTGTCACAATTTTACAGTCGCTTTTGCTTATTTTATTCTGTGTTGCATCAGTCATGGGCCAATGAAAAAGTAAATAACAATGGGCAATTGTCTTTGTACTTTACCCTTTATTTTAATAACTGAACTATGTTCTGCAGTTTTCCTACCCCCCCCCCCCACCTCTCCCTCCCTCCCTCCCCAAGTACTCATTCACTCACATTTCCAACCTGCTTTAAAGTATTTTTGTTCTTTTCCAAAGCATGTGCAAACACTGGGGTTGGAATAATTCATATGACAACTGGGATGCATTTGGCTTCAACACTTCCTCAGGCTGTTCACCATCCACCATCCTACCTCTGTGTTCCAGAGAGTTTCCTGAGAACGCATCTGGAGTGTGAGACACCCCGCCAGCTCTTCGGTTCATCCTCCTGTCCCTTTCTTGTGTTCGACCCGCTTCTTCGCTCGTGTATCTTTGTATGTTGGGCTCCAATTTCTGCTCAATTTATTGTGTTCCTCTCAAATTAATTCTCCTTTGCTTTCACTTGCTTTTGCATAACAGTTATCAGACAGGAGAACATTCTGCATTTTTTCCATAATTAATTCCTGTGTAAATGACAGAGTACAATAGCAGTTTTTTTCTGGCAGTGTGGTAAATTAGCTGCTATTTATCAGTTACTAATCTAACTTTGTTCTAATTGTGCTCAGTGCAAGGGAAGAAAAAACAAATCTTGTTACTGGCGGACTGCATTTTGTCATAATGACAGCATGTTTTCATGCTTTATTTGGCTCACTGTACTTTCATTGTAGCCAGTCCAATCATCTACAAGCAGTAGATCAAAGGAGCCAATATGAATAGAGGTTCCTTGTTATTGAATCATAAATTAATACGCACATTTCCTCAGATTTCATCAATGTGCCAAGGAGCATCTTGAATGCGATGCGTCTCGGATGCAACAAAACCAGTAAATCAGTTTCTGACAGTATTTCACCACTTTGATTGAGGGAGTTAATTTATACACGTTGGCGAATATTGCAGCAGAGAGCTACATCAGGGTAAGCATGACCATCCAGGAATAATAGTTTCTCTCAAAGCAGTTTGCACATACAGATTTAGCGCTCATGAATAATCAAACATCGAAGACGGTGAATAGAGGGCACCTTTATAGCAGCACTGAACTAAAAGTCATGTTCTACAGTATTTAATATTATGTTTGCTCTTCCAACCCCTTCCAACCAGTCAGAAGTCATTTTGAGTGTTACATAATACTAAGATGTATATTTTCTGTACAGTATAAAAGCACATTTTTTGTCTTTGTCGTGTCTCTATCCCTGAACAAATGACTACACCATGATGTTGTACATGAATCTGTGGTATATGAAGACTCCTCTCACTCCCAGCCATCTGTCCCATGACATTTCAGTGTCCGTAGAGTCACGGCATGTAATCAAACACTTTCCACCTGTTTTAAACGGTATCATATTTGCCAAAATTTAACAAAATCAACAAAAGACCTTCTACACAGATCGCTTTCTCACAAGTCAAGATGCCGAAACTAGAATCTAGGTATAAAGGTCAACTTCATCCAAGTGGTAAAATACAACAACTTACAGCCACACAATTTATTTGAATGCTGGTAACAAGACCTTAGTTTTGGATGATTTTAGTTGGTTTTCTCTAAAGTCTGTATTTGAGAAACTATCAGTTTTGTTTATTAAAAGTTAATTTTGTATGGTTCACTGTATATTAGTTCTATCAAGCACCATGTTATTTATTGTTTCGGTGACTTACGAGCGCCGCTGCTCCTGGAGGGACGTCTTCGTGAAGTTGGTCAAAGGAGGAGCCCCTGAGAGCAGACCTGTTATATACAGGAAGTGGTTAATCAGATTATACCATCGTCTGCCACCTTGGAAGGGGCAGATTTTTGTTCATTTCGATTGATTGTATTAGTTTTTTGATTGTGTTGGCTAATTGTTTCATTGTTTTCAGCTAATATTCTGAGAGTTATGTTCTGCAGATAGGAGTTCTTGTTAGAAGTATTAGATGTTTTCAGGTATCTCTTAGTCTGATCAGCCATTATATACTGCATGTCCCCCTTTGTGTTCAGTTTGGTAGGTCCGCTGGTCATTGTGCGTTGGTTTGTTCAGAGTGAGTTTACTTTCTCCAGACTTGAGAAAGCCCTCTGGAATGGTGAAATGTTGTCGAGGAACTGAAAAAAGTCCAGTAACATGGACAGTAATGTAAGTACCTGATTTGGTCCATTTTATCATAACACCAAAAGCGATTGTACAAGGATTTGAACTCAAATAAAAAAAAAAACAAGAACATTTAATTATCTTTAACAAACTGTTTCAGTTTTTATTTCTAAAAATTCAGATGGTAATAAAGAAAGCACGACAATCTTCCCACTACACTCTTTATGTTGGGGCAAAAAGCAAAACAGCCAAAAAATGGGACAATTTGAGTTGCCAGTTAACCTAATCTGCATGTTTCTGGAGGATGGAGGAAAACCCCCACAGCCACACTCCATACAGAACGGTTCCAACCATCCAGCAGCTCTCAGCCAACTACCTTTTTGTTCCGAACAGTGCTGCCTCACACAGTTTTAGTTGTTTCAAAGAGAGATCACGTTCTATTCTCATTCTCTGCTTGAAAACAAAACGCACTTATTGCATCTTCAAACACATACGCAAGCAGGAGAAATCATTTGGCACACAACAGCTAACAAGCCTTTAATTTAAAAGTATCACCGAGGCAAGCGACACAGCCACAACCTGTATGTTTTAGGTTGTAGTAGGAAGATGTCAGTCATGCTCCACTCACTCCCTGCGCCAGATTCTTTGTGGGAGAGGCTGAGTAATTATTGTTTGCTTCGCAGCAAGAGGATTACCTGTTGGCTGCGCCACTACCTGTTGCCCTGGCAATGGTGCATTGTTATTGATGAAGTTGATAAAGAAATGCTTGGGCATGCACCTGACAGATTAGACCTGAAATCCCCTAAGTGTGTAAGAGCAGCAGCCAGACGAGGGACACTAAGTCCCCTGACAATCAGCAGCTCACAGAAAACTTTGGCTGGAGTGCAGGGACTGAGAAGAATGTCATTTTCTGTAGATTTGTTTGCTTTGGTTCGTCGTGTTTGTAATGCTGCTGTTAGATAAGTTGTGATGGCAAATCCCGAAAGCCGCGGGCAGAAAAATGAGGGCTCTGTTTGCGGGGACAGCGCTGATTGGGTATAAGCATGTCCGAAGTTCTAATCAATCTAAAGACCAAACAGACTTAAGTCCAAACAAACTGAAGTTCCCGTCGCATCCCTGCCAGTCTATAATGAGGACTTCCAAATGCAAATAGAGTGGGTGACATGTGATTATAGTGGTAAATACACACCTGTGCTGGAGATGTAAGAGCTTTGCTCTAAGCTCTGCATTTGGTGGAATCATGTGGCAGGAACATTTACAGTAATGTAAAAATGCTAATGAGAATGTAAAGCGTTTGCTGGAAAGTGTTTTCTGGACAGTGGTTCTATGTGTGCATTTCTATTTTATACAGGCATGGCGTGTGTGTGTGTGGCGTATGATATAAAATAGTTTGACAGGGTTAATGACGGAGTGAAAGAAAAGAGGTCGTGATGTATCCTGTTCCTTTTGTTATGCATCTTAACCTTTAATTAAGTTACCAGACACGTGTGGATGACAGGAAGGGTTAGAGAAAAGCATGTTCACAGCTCACGTGTAGTGCCTACAGGGTTTGAAATGATGTGTTGTGTGCATGTTCACAAAAGCATCTTTGCAGCTCTGGAGTGAGAACTGCTTAAGTGAACTTTCTTGGTAACACCCAGAAACAACATCCCGATTAGGTCCCGAAGAACAAATGACAGAACATAAGCACAGAGGCTAGCTGCCAGTAGAGTAGGATTATCCAAATCTTTATTTGAGCAAACAGTAATTCACAGTGGCAATTAATAGGTGATCTTTCTATGAATGCAGCATGTCATTTAACAATGCATAAAAATGCACATGAGTGCAAATCGTTTTGTAGATGACTAAGAGTTAATCTGCATTTTCTTATTACGGGAATGATCAGCGTACAGTGTGCCAATTCACAGACACTGCATCCAGGAGCTGGTTCATTATTACCTTATCCTGTAGTGTGTTGTCAATGATTACCTATGATATCCATCTTGATGTTGTCAGTTCTTCTGCATCTAGTAGCCATCCATTAGCAACTCTTCTCTGACACATCTCTGGGTGAGAACACCAAAGGAGGTAAATTATAGCAAATGGAACAGATCAATCTGTCATACCAGGGAGAAGAAAGCATTTGTTTTGATCAGGCACCCTGCAGGTCACCAGCACATCTGCTCGTGTCTCCATACGGTTTGTGGTTATGGATGACCTACACTGTTTCTGAACAGTGATACCCTTAACAAACTAAACTTAATACTGGAGTACAAGTACTTTGTAGGTTAGTACTCGTAGCCAAGTGCTTGATTCTTGGTAGTCCTGAGGGTGGAGGGGCATGGAGCCAGGTGAAGGCCAGGCACTTTTGAGAAAGCAATGAGGTGGCAGGTGTTCTGTGGTCTGGCAGGAGGAGCCGGGATGTCTGCCTGTGGATGCTGATTGACAGATGGGGGAAAAAGTGAACCCTGTCTGGTGAATTCCTGCTGTGTGATGGATGAAGGTGTGACCGAGGAGCACCAGAGCACATTTGGATGCGGTGCATTAATCTGGTTTGACAGAGGAGGAGCAGGAGCTGAATTCTGCCTCCTTATATCAGCCTTTTACCAGTATTTACCTTCATCTATGCGTACATTTACATTTTTTTCTGGGACATTTTGAATCATTTTTAAAAAACTTTTTCTAAAAGTTGCTACATTAACATTCACCAGCTGCGACTTATGAATACTGATACCAACACGCCAAAGTGAACACGGTGTAAACAGTTGAGAGAAAACTGAGCTGTTACTGACGAAACAATTCTGGCAACACCACTTATTTTGTTACTGTTATTAATGTGTGTTTGTTTCAACCTCTAATGATGTTTTTGCTGCGCAATGATTCAATAGTTTAATCCAAACGAACTTGCCTGACATGTGTTGACTGACAGACAATGTTGCTGTGGAATATTTAATCGCGTAGTTTTAATTCAGACTCCGACAGAAGATCGCACGCTTACATGTATTTAATTCAAACGTAGAGGATATATGCTAATAGTGGTGTAGACTGCTGATGTGGTAATGTCTTTAAGTGTCACATGCAGTATGATAACAACTCCATAAATGTGCTGTTTCCTGATTTTTCAGTCCAGACAGAAGGTCTCTCAGCAGGATCAGTTTCCAGCAGTTCACCTGTCTCCCGAATGGGACGGATGCATCTTGATCAGTAGACTCAGATGGGGATTCCCCAGGTGCACCTGAAAGGATATGGAGCAGGTAAGTTTTATTAATTTCCATTTAGCTCATGAAGGGCTCAATCATGTGAAAAAACATATTGCACCACATTCTGTTATACTGTAGTTAGATTTTGCACAGACTAGCCAGAGCTGTTAAGACAGACAGTTACCAGAGGGCATGTCAGATCTATGCTGGGATACTGGGTAACGTAGAAGATGCAGCAGCTGGTGCGCTGTACTGTAAGGATAGATGAAAAGGTCCACGTTAACCGAGTAGTTTATTACATTTAAAATACAAAACATGCATGTTCTCACAGCTGCCGGCTGGAAAGCGAGTAAGTGTTTGTCGTTTGGTTTTCTACCTGTTCTATATGCCCACGTTACGCAGATGGAGCCGTGATACCACTTTGAATTATACAGTTGAGGTGTTTTCCCCCAAAGACCTAACGCCCACTCCCTATTACCACCACTACAACAAACACACACCACGCCCCTCCCCTCCCCTCCCCTCAGCCACCCCAACCAACCAGCAGGAGTCACTAGTGCAAAGCTGAGGACACGACCGCTGCCAAATGTCTTTGATCAGGATGTGGATTGTTGCTGGGTCACTGCAGCAGGTCGGAGGGTTTGTCTTAGTATCACCTGCTCAGTTACTTTCATAGGGTTCATCTACAGCCTCTAAAGACACAGTTTCATCAGTCACACAAACCTCATTCCAGTAATTAAAAATGAATAAGGGGTCAGAGATTAAATTACGTCTGGGGTAGTAAAGCAGAAAGTATAGACAAATCCATTATTCAACAAAGTCTAAATAGCCTGTAGGTACGAATGCAGCAATGAATGGCTGCCTCTGTGCGATGGTTGTAGAGGATACTCTGCCTCCCGTGCAGTATGAGCTGGTGTTGACTCCAAGGGCCCCCCCACGGCCAGTGTAAAGATTATGGATGGATTAAATATCACACAACATTATATAACTTATAGGTAACTTATAATTTAACTGTACAATGTTTATGCTTTAACTATTATAACTGTTGGTGATATCTGTAATATTCTACAATATATATGTAAAAGTCTCGTCATATGAGTAAATTATGATGCATTTGAAGACTGAGCATCAGTCAGGCACATATATTTTAGACATAACTGACCTGGAGTATCGGTTTCTTACACTATATTCTTATTTTCTAACATTATAATCTACTAGTATAATGTGTCCATCACTTATATTGAATTTGTGTAAGATCCTCTATGTATCATCAACAAACTGAGCAGTTTATTTAACACTTCTTGATTAGAATTTCATTTGCTCTCGGGCCACATGCAATTTTAATGTGCCTTCCATGTTTGCTCCAAATCACCTCGAGATCAATATTTGTTAGATTAGCTTCATCAACTCTGCTCTACCTTCAGTTATGGATTTTGTCTTCAGCACATAGGGTACGCATACGTTTTTACGCTCACATATTGAGATCAATCAGAACATGCTTATGTGGGAATATTACATTTGCATGTAAAGAAAAGATAATTCGATTAAGTGTTTATATCTTTTCTTCATTCTTTAGTTAAAGGTGCCGACTCACTACACTCTACAATACGTTTTCGGAGCGCGACAGAATCATGTCACACTGGCTTTGCTTTATTAGGTAAAGAGTCTGGCTGCTACTCCCTCTCTCTGTCCACATCTTACATCCCACTTCCTTTCCATGTGGTGTGTTTGATCCCAGTGAGACTCGCTGTCGCACAAGAATAATCTACAGCCCTGCACGCGTTACAGCTGATTCCACGGTGTGCTGCGACACTGGTCGGTGAGTCATCTGTGTCAGTGGTGTGCGCAGGCAAGACTGCTGAGCGGGATTTAACCCCTTTCCTTTTGAAAGACAACTGTATATACACCACGATTTAAGCTGATACGCCAGCTGTCTAAACAACGTACTTACTTCCTATGCTCTGTATCAACCTGACTCATTATTATTCCACGCAGTGTCATCCTTTAATGCCCTTCTGTGCAAGCAAACATGAACATTTCTAGGTAGCCCGAAGAGAGAAATTCTGATTGCATAGTTTTTGATGAAGGTGACCGCAGTCTGTGCATCCAGCCCCAGGTGTGGCGCTGGATATTCAGACCTTATTTGCAGACATCCAATGAAAATGACCTTATCACCATAACGCAGCATCGATTATACTTCTATCACAGACTGATGCTGACCGAGCAGCAATTAGTGGCCCAGTCATCAGAAGTCACAGATGTAAAAAGAAACTTTAGCTCGTTTGTTGAAATGTCTGCTGTTTGTTGTTAATTCTGAACCATCATTCTGATTATAAGGTTTAAATTACAGCCCTGTTGTAATGAAAGGCTGCATAAACAGCCTAGGACACTCAGCTTTACATATATAAATAACCAGCAGGTCAAAGGAGGGGCCAGCTGAAGACTGCATTTAAGCCAAAAGTCTTTCCTTAGTAAGTGAAGGTTCTTTATATCAGATTGTCCGCGCTGAAAAAACCACACAGTGTCAGTGAAGATCCAATTTTACCTGCTGCCAAAGCCATTATTTGGGGAATATTATGAGGCTGCGAGGGAAGTTGATACAGTGCTGCTGCTCCCTGACAAAACAGCAGCCAGAGCTCCATGGTCCAGGAAGTTTTATTTCAACTTTTGGAAGCCGTGAGCTCCAGCAGCTATTTGATATTGTTTCTGAATGAAAACAAAGATGCAGCTGATGCTCCACAGCTGCCTGCTTATATTTTGGGTCTCATTGTGGAGCATTTTGTGAAATTGATCAGCACTTGGGCCATCATTTCATCTCCCTTTAGGGAAAGCCTACAAGCTCTCATGAAGCACTCGCACATATGAATACCAAAGCGTTATTTATCAAGGTGTAACTGATGAGGTGAACACGTTTCTGGATGAAAATGAAAAGCTTCCACATTTACTCTCTGACAACGCTGGTGCTACACGTGAAATTGAGCTCGAGCACATCACTTATTGTTTCACCTCTGCCCCGTGGAGCATTCAGAGGGATTTCCTGTGACGACTTGCGATGCGTGATCTGATGTATCGGGATTAGTTGTGCTATCTATGATTCTAGCTGTTTGTCCCCTCATCATCGTCTCTTTGCTCGAACAAATCAGAGCAGATTGGCGCCAGCTTTAATCTGGGAGATCCACATTGCGGAGGCAGCTGCCGGTTGACCAAGAGGTTGGCACTGCCACCACCTTGTAATGACCACGACAGCTGGCGTGGCACAGATTCTCATCATAGCGTTTGAAGACACAAGTGTGCTGGATCGTTCTCATTTCTGTCTGCCACCTCATGCTGATGAGTTTTACTCTGGAAGGCGAGCGTTCAGTAATACCAGCTTTACCGCGTACGCGTGTGCTAGTTTACTGTATGTGAGTTTGAAATGTATAATTTATCATACAGGCATACTATTCATCACTGCTGCCCTCTTATCTTTCGCTTTTTTGTTTCCCATACAACACTTGATTTCTTTCTTCTCATTTTCCGTGCTTCCCTGCAGATACTCCCTCTCCTCTTGGTGCGTGCTGCAGCAGATGCTCACATGAAATCTGGATAGATTACAGGACCAAACAGATGCTGCTACTGTTTCCACCAGCCATAGTGACTACCGCAAATAAAGCAGAACACAGATATGCACGCGAGCATGTACTGTATAGCAAATGAACATATGTGAAAAATAGTGAAGGTTGAATTGACCGTGTCTACATCTGTAATACAAATATGATTTTATAGCAGGCAATTTGTATTACATGGATTCCTGAGGAAATGTTCCTCTGATAAAACTCGCTATCAACGAGTCATTAGAATTCTATGTTGGCTCAATATTTTTTTTTGAAGAAACATTCCCACCTCCTGTTTTCAGTGCGGTTTAATGCCTCCTGCAGTGGAAGCTGCAGGATGTGGTAAAAATACAATTACAAAACGCTGCTCTGATCTTAATACTTTCATCCAGAGGCCCCTTCACCCAGCTCAGTCAGAACTCAGCGCCACGGAAAAAAGAAATGTGAGAATCCTCTGCCCTCTGTCCACCCTTGCACTTCTTTTCTTTTATCTTTCCCAAACGTAAAGGAATACTGTTGACCAGTGAGTTATGTGTCAGAGTGTCTGGAATTCCTGCACACGCTGACACACACTAATCAAAGACACAGAGTTGCACTTTCGCAGACCTGTATCTGCCTCTTCTCTCTGTCTGCCTCACAAACTCACGACAACACTTCTTGTCCTCTCTCGGCGGTGTGTGCAGATCTGACGGAGACTCTCTGAGTTATTCAATCTAGAAAATAGAATAAATTCAATAATATGAAAAAAGTATGATGGCAGAGGCAGCATTGATTGCCTCCCCATGCTGGAAATAAACTTTCTGTTTTATTCTAGGAGCAATGGTTTGGAAATATAAGAGGGCTGCATCTGCTGTTGTGATAAATTGTGTCCAATGCTCTACATGTAACCAAACTTTATTCAGGATAAAAAATAATAAACTAGGAAATGAGATATATCTAATAACTAATAAATGCATTCTCCTCTCTCACTAACAATTAACCTAGGAAAGCGGCATATATATAGATGCCGTGAGCCGCTGCCTAAAAAACATTTCAATCTGATTCGGCTGCAATAAAATATTGTTTGGGAAAAGTAATTTGCCACAGATGACTGGATGTAATTTTAGACAGAAGGGAACTGTGTGGGAAAAACACAGCTGAAGAAGTGGATACGCAGAAAGGAAATATTACTCTATGGTGAGTTAGAGTAGAAGCTAAGAGCTACAAACCTTTTAAAGTGCCTCGGTCTAATTGTGGTGGTTTGACACGGGCGCTACGGTCGGGTGGGTATGAGTATGGATGTATGACAAGCCAGGTTCATTTTCAAAATGTGGCCCGTATGTGTCACATAATGTATTTCATGAACAAAGTTGCTTTTCATTTATTAAATGTATTAAATTGAATCTCTGCTAATCTGCCATTTAACATTATTTCATAACATTTCATGAAATGCTGTACCCACATACCGATGACTCAATAACCACGGGGTTAGACTGAACCGTGATAAAGCATGTGCAGAAAATGCTCACCTTTAAAACTCTAATAACAGGAGATTTCAGCTTCTACTGCACACAGATCTTTTCTGAATGAAATGTAGCCTAAGTAAATGAAAATACTGACGCTGTTGTATTTTCCTTTCCATTTGAATAAATAATAACTAATACTTTATTCGTTCCTTTGGGGTGAACAGGCAGCTGCATTTAAAGCATGAAGTGCTCAGTGTCTTGTTCGAACCAACAACCCTTGCCGACAACTGCCCTGCAATATAAGGCACAGTCATCTCAACCAAACTGAATAAATTTCAGTTTAGTTTCAGAGTTGAAATGTAAGAATAGAGGCCTACAAACCCTTAAGGAAGAAAAAGCAGCTTCTCCTCTATGATGGACAATTTTGGGATTGTGGGTTAAGGCTACACACGTGTTGTGCGTACCACCGCTGCAGCATGAAGCAAAACCGCCTGCGGGTTCATATGATGAACTGTCATAATTTGCCTGCCCGTGCATTTCATATGCGCTGTAAAATGTATTATGTATATTGGAATCAATTTTTAATCTTATGACATTTTATACTTCATTCACAGAAACCGCACACTTGATCCGGGCATGCTAATGGTTCTCCTCACACAGTATTCAATGCAGATATCGATTCTTATTTTCTGGTATGGACAGGTATTGTGTGAACAGTCTGCCTTACTGCCCACGTGAGGAAATGCAAAAAATCAACAACATGAGTGATACACTGAATATAAGGAGAGAAGACAACAAGGAGAAATAGACAGTGTGAAAAGAGATGGGTTCTCAATGGGGACCAGCAACACCTGTTAAGTTTACATGAACATCTGTCCCAGCGGCAACCTCTGGGAGAGCGGAAGCCCAGAGGCTTTGGGGACTGAGTGCAGTTATGTTGTAAACATCTATAATATATGCGCTGAAGGTGTGTCTCAAAGCTCAGAAGACAGCGGGTAAAATATGGATCCAGAATAAATCGGAGCTTTTCATTCACAGCACACGACCCGGAGTGCCAGCTATTGATCTCTATTTGACGTAATTTGCCTCATCTTTACATGACTGATTTCAATCGCGACGCGCCTGTTGTGATGTCGGATCAGAAATCTGAACCGCTGACGGCATCAAAGCTCTTTTATCAGAGACTCAGTTTTATGCTCGCTCACTCTCACTGAGTTACTGAATGCTGACAGTGTTCGAGAGGGACAATTCAAATTTAATGCTAATTCACTCAACATGTTACTTCATTGGAAATATTAGATGAATTATAAGCATTAGCCACTGTACTGGAAGCACTTCTAGTGCTGTACAATATGTTTCAGAGGGAAGCACAAAACAAGTTGCATAACTGGACAGTGGCTTATTAATGAAGGCGTTCTTTTGCCCATACGCTGTTTTTCTAACTTGGAACTATGACTTCGGAGGTTAATTGGATCTTTGATGTTTTACCTGCTAAAAATCAATATGCACCCAGCACCTGCTTACCATATTGAGACGTCTATCATCCTTAATACGTATAGGCAAATGTAATTAATTACCTTGTAAATACCCAGCAGCCTCCGTGATCCCTTCATGTGTTTCATTCGCACCATTGAGAAAGTGTGAATGTCAACCCACCCCCCGGCCAATCCACCTGCTGTTCATGTGCAATAGTTATCACTCGTGTGCAGGATGTAGGCAGAGTTTAGTGAACTGAATTTAGCAGAGATAGAGGCGTACGTCATATTCTCACAGTCATGTGTCAAAGGTTTTTTTTTTTTATTTCACAGAAACGAATCGTTTGTATGATGGCTATTGGCGATGAAGTCGCTCCTTTGCTTTCCTCCACACCATCTCACCCAAATACTACATGTCATTCTTCCTCAGAAATTACAAAGGGTTGTACAACCCTTATCTATCATATCCATTCACTGCAAACTACCCTCGAGTGTTTTCTGTTGTTTCCCTTTCGTCTTTCTCCAACATAGTCTGTGGTCTCGCTCCACTCTTCTGTTTCTGGATACGTTTGAATTCCCATTCACTTTAGTGTTTGAACTGCTGAATGAGTTTTTTTTTGGTTAGCACTGGAGCTCGGGCATCTCTGTTCAAATATACATGTTCACATTGTATATCAACACCTATACTGTATTCCAGGTGCATGCACATTCTGTATGTATCACAAAATGTGGATTTGAGCCAAATAGGCAGACTAAGTTTGCTACAATGCCTGCTATTCATCCCCCTGTGGATCCGATTTTAGGATCCGAGACTGGGCTTTTATTCTTTATATTTAGGTATTAATGTAAACATTAGCATTTACTGAGTATCATTCCTTTTACATTGACACTTTTCAACCACCTGAAGAAAGTCAGTCCAGTATTCACGCTGTTAAGCAAGGGTTTGCTCTCCTTCAGCTTCTGAGGAAATAATTCGCCGTTTAGCTATTTAACGCTTCGCTGTGTTAAGCAGCTAGTTCTTACACTTTGTCTGGTGTACAGTTGGCTTTACGTTTTTTACATCTCTTTTTCAATGAAAAGAGCGGCTATGCCTGCAAACAATGCTAATTAGAGTTCTGTGAGTGAACCAAAGCAGTAAAGTTGAGGCCCATAAAACCGATACAAAGAGCTGAAAAGTGCAAAAACATCCTGTGGAGCTGTGAGAAACTGTGGAGTCAGGTGGAAATTACAGTGCCCTCAGAAATGTAGGAAATGCAAAGCAGATTCATTCGGGTACACTGAAGACATTTTTGGTTTAAACTTTTTAAAAATGAATATGAGGTGAAAGTTCTGCTTGTATTTTATAGTATTTATACCTACAGACTTCAGATGACGTGAATGGGTCAGACTCGGTTTTCTTTGTTTGGAGGGATTTCTCCCTTTTGTTTCCTCTTCAGCAGGCAATATTCATGTTTACCTGGATTAAGGACTAGTGATTGGCCAGTCTAAACCGTCCACTACTTTCATTCGGCACGTGTCTGCACCCCTGATATCGAGCTGTTGGCCATGGGACTTTGTCCATATTAGAATTTCCTTATGTAATATTAATCGCCGTTTAAATTCCTCCATCTGCGTGTGACGTCATGCTCACTGACCTCCACTCTGCAGACCAGACATCCTGACGCCCTCTTTTTTATCTCCGGGGACTTCGCTCCCCACATTCAGCCAGTTTGTGACCTGTCCCACCAGGGCGGAGAAGACACTGGACCATTATGCATTATGTATAATGTTAAAGAAGCATACAGCTCCAGAGACTCATCAATATCAAGTGCTCCACTGAACGCCACAGGAAATCATTTCTTCCTGTGGCCATCACACTATACAACTCCTCCCCTGCCTCCCTCTGTAAAGGGGAGAGGGGAGAACAACTCCTCTAGAGAGTGATGTTATCATGTTTTTGTTTTTTGATCTTATATATTTGTTGTTTTTGTATTTATATTTTGTTGGTGCAAGTTATGGGTCCGGGTCTTTAATCTTTTCTGAAATGAGAGTATCTGTAAGAAGGCAAAACAATTTCCCCCTGGGATTAATAAAGTGTTTTGAATCTTGAATCTGATGAGAGTTTTTTGGATCGTTATCTTTGTTCCAGGATTTTGTGTCTGTTCTCTGAACTTTTGATGTGGAGGAATTGATTTAGTTGCATTGATGTTTACATGTTCCAATACGTTTACTCTGTGTACAGAAAACGCATGTCAATCAGCCTTTCATCCCAATACTTTTGGATGGAGCGGTATGAGAGTTTTGATAAGAGGCCCTTTCTATACATGAACAGAACGCTGGTCATTTTAACCATTGCTAATAGAAAATGTATTGTATGAAATGACAGATGACAACATGATGTCTTTTGGGACGTAGACAGATTGAATTGGTCTGAAGAGGCTTAACTGGCTGCCAGCTTTTAGAAATGAGCAATCTAACACTGTAGACTGTGCAAACAAAGGTAGCTGGCAATGATGCCAACAAGCAGGCATTCCCCAGTATTTACTTCAGTGTGAAAGTGGTAAACTTCTGTTCAGTGATTATGCAATTAGGCAGCTTTTATTCTTTAATTTAATTACTGTGTTTTAAAATAATATGATTTTTATGACCTAATTAAAACCCAGTAGGTGTGCTGTACTTAGGAACATTATTAAAACGGTAACCCTTTCCTATTCCACACACTCGGCTTGAATCTTTCTATTACAGCGCAGTGTGGTGAAGGGTGAAGGCGCTGCCAGCTCTGATCATGATCATATATCAATATGAATACAACTTCCCCGTGATTTATAACGTAGCAAAAGTTTGATTTCTCCCAAGAAGTGGTAAAAGCGAAGTGAACATTTAATAAGTGATGGCGATGATTTATGCACTAATTAAAATGAAAATGCTGCGCTGAGGATTTTCAAAGAGGAAACAGAGGTGCTCTCGTTCTGAGGACAGTACAGTGTGTTTGTTTGGGCGAATGAGAGGAAGCTCAAAAGAAACACTCCGACATGATTGACAGCTGTCTGTGTTTTTGACGTGTACATGTAGAAGCAGGGCGCGTCACATACTTTGGTTAAAAATGCAGCCAGGAAGTTTCTACGAAGAAGCACCCATCCGTTTCCTGCGTCGCTCATCCTGTTCAGGGTCATGGTGAGAACAGAAAAAGCCTTTCTTCCTAAAGATACCGCTGCTGACTCGGAGCGAGACAGACTGGTGTGACAACACTTGCTGCCAGCATTTTCCTGTCAACATTTCTCTCATACGTTGTAAAGTAAACAAATTACACTCCTTTAATTAGATTTGATACTTGTTAGTTGACGTGCAACTGCATTGCACATTATCCCCCTAAAAAGAGCTGTACCTAAGCTTTTATTTCTGACTTTCTAAGACTAAAGTAATTAAGGGACATTCAGAAGCGTAGACTCGTTTCATTATTATAGACCTTTTAGATTTACTTAATAGGGTTATGTGAAACGTGAACGCTCTTTTTAACAGTAACACTCAGGAGAGAGAAATCTCTCTGACTCTATTTATTTAGCATGACATTGTTGTTAGCACTCAGGCTTTCATAACAGCTGGTAAAGATGTTCTTAAAGGCGATGCAGGAGTGGTTTAATGAAAAGGTCGATAACTGATTACACTGACCACTTCCCTGCTGTCCAACCTGCAGGTGTTCCCAACCTCTCTGGACTCCTCCTTTCGTCCCCGCTCTCTGAGGTCTCTCCTCTCTCACACTCTCCCAGACTGCAGCTCACTCAGATGTTACCCCCCCACACACACACACACACACACACACGTTCTTTGCTATAGAAATGAGTTCATGTGATGGCGTATAATCCTAAAATGAAATGAATCCCAAATGTCTTCACCTTACGGAGGCCTGAGATGAGTCTATTTTCCCTTTTAGGCTGGGATGCGCCCGCGCTGATGATAATGGCCCACAGCTGTGCATTTGTGCATCATCAGAGTGTAATGATTACCTCTGATATCTACGCTAAAACAGATGCCCTACCTGACAAGTCTTGACAAGGCTTTACCAATTTCAACTCCATGTTGCCAATTGTAGTGTTGGATGTATTCTGAGCTGCTGTTTACAGGCCAGTGAGCAGTGCGTTGTGTGAGGAGAATATCCTTCTCTTTGTATTTGATAAACAACCTGGGATTGGGAGTAAATGCAGTGAGATGAAACACAGAGAAAATTAAAGCTACTTTATGAATCAACATGTTTGTTAGTACATGTTGTGCTTATGTTAGTTGGCTGAAGAGGTGATGGAATTAGCAGTTACTTTAGGTGCTAGTCAGCTTTAGTCATGCTACAAATCTAATTAACTTAGTCAGCATCATAAATAATCAGCCTAATTAATTTACTCATTAGATTATTTTTATTACTCAGTCCAGCTTTACAGGTGCCTTTACAGAATTCCAGAGCGTCGGTGAACAGGATACAGGCACAGACCACATGTTCAGTGAACAGGAATCATAATAGTCCACTCATGTCAGTGCCATACAGTAAAAATAAAAACGTTGACACTGTCGTTCACCAAGCAGCCAGAAAAAGAATTTCAGAAACAAATGAACATTAACTTGAGAAATGAGATGCACATTTTTGACACTAATGTGATTTAATTTGTCACTGGGAATGGCTATTGTATACCATCTAATCTAGCATGTAGTATATCTACAGTCATATCCACCTGGCTGGATCAGAGGAGGTCAGTCCAAGGTTATCAACATTTATCTTACATATTGATCAAAATGTGCCAGTGGGAAATGAGAGGTCAGAAACTGGTAACTAAATCAAAGACAAACACTAACAGTGGCAGGCCCCTCTGAATGAGCGGTTAGTCATTGTAAATCACACTCAAAGTTGTAAAGTGACATGGATTCTCAGATCAATTAGGCTGAAGGCTGCAGGGATGACGCATTGTTGCATTTATCATTTCATTTCAGTAAAAAACGACTTACAAAGCAACCACATGCACATGGCCACATGCAAGAGCGGTTTTCCAATTCCAACTCATGAATAATCTTCAACAGGGTGGGGTGATTTGCTTTAACTTGTTTTTAATGACATATTATGAGATCATTACTTTTATTTCTGCAGGCTCGTGCACTATTGGAAAAAAAAGGAGACAAACTATGAATTTAACCACAGAACGGTCACATTGCACATTTCACCCACTAATTTTGTACAATAAAGTAGTCGGTCTGAAATATATTGTTGTGGTAAACGGCTACATCACAGTTAATAATAATAATATGTGAGCTTCTGTGATATGCCCCAAGTCAGCAATTATCTGATCCGCATCATATTGCTGCACGCGCAGCCAGAGCTGAATGGAGCAGGTTTTTGGGTGGTTGGTTCTCTCTTCTCATTATGTCAAACATGGCCACTACATTTGATTTTGAATGAATTGCACTCATGCTGCTGCTGAAAAGACACAGAGCCACAGCCCAGGAGAATTTCATTGGAAAGAAGTCCACAGAAAATGCCCAATTTATTCCTCTTCAAGTAACATTTGGTAAAATAACAATGTGCAGCTGGTTCAGGGAATTACAGCGGCTATAAAAATGGATCTACATTTTTGTGACCTGTGAAAAAATGTGTGTATTGAGCAGAAAATGATGAGGAGGAGTGTCATTCAGGACAGTCAGTAAGTATTCAGAGCCGGGTTTCAGTGTTGTTCTTTTCATGCGTGTTATCAGCATCAGAATAGAGAACGGCACCATTTATTTTCTTGATCTGTGGAAATGGAAGAAAAACAGACGGAAAATAAATAAACAGAAAATATAGACAGATGTTTTTCCATTGATGTTTATGTATAAAATTTGTATCTTCAAAAAAAAATAGATGTGTTGGGTCGTCTCCACTCAACCCTGTCAACCTATACATTGTTTTTTTCTTGAAGGATCCTATATCACTGTTTTTTTATTTCATTAGGGAGGTAAACAATCACTACAGAAAACTTGCTCCTTACTTTTTCGGACAATTGTAAAGGAAGACACGTGCAAGTGTAAAAACTGGCACATGGTATATTCTAGAAAGACACCAATACTAATCTCCAAAGGGACTGAGAGTCCAAGGTTCAGTGTCTCGTTCAAGGACACTTTGGCGTGTGGTTAGGAGGAAGCAGGAAATGATCACTAACCCTGTTTATAGACGGCTGCTTAACCAGTCAATTGCACTGTATTCAGTTTCCCGTCCAGGAAGACTTTGACATGTGGTCCCCTACTTTTGTTTGAGGTCAGGATTCTGTCTGTAATAAATATTATTAGAGAAAAGTACAATGTTGCACTACACTGGCTGTAGGTAAAGACGTACTCACAAGGAGAAAACTAACTCCATGCACTACACTGGCTGTAGGTAAAGACGTACTCACAAGGAGAAAACTAACTCCATGCACTACACTGGCTGTAGGTAA